>JAVTVY010031616.1:0-120444 GCA_036873755.1 Hanleya hanleyi | reverse complement strand
CATGTACACCCAGGATCAATTCAAGTAGTGTTCCATAGTAAATGATTTGCTCTTTGGATTCTTCGAGAAATATTGGGAACCCTTTCTTGGAGACATTAAGGATTCACTGGACATCAAGAAGGCCAAAAACGATTATGTTGTCAAAATAGTTCATGAAATCGGAACCTTTGTCAGAATCAATCTCAAATGTTCCGAAAGAAACATATCTAGAGAAATTCCATGTATGACTTCATCAATGAAAACAAGCGGACTCAAAAAGAGTCCAAGCCCCAACTGACCTCAGAGAAGACTGCATTTTCTCTTCGCGCTTGATTTGTGTGATTGTTTTTAATTTGGTGCTATTAATGCTGCTATATGAATTATGGGCGCAGAAATTCTATTATTGACGAGGGATGAATATTGAGTGATGGACAGGACGCTAGGTTTGTAAACAACTGGTCAACATGCTTGGTGTTTCCTTGCGATGGTTGGAATGAGACTGGGTGTTTGTAGACAAATCATCCAGTAACGTATAAGAGTCTTGAGTGAATTCTCACAGAGAAGGGAGTCGTGGTAAATATCCGCCGTACAAACCCGCCGCATTTGGGGTTAGCTTTTACTCCGTTGTGCGACAGAGACTTCTCCAAGTGAGTGAGGATGGAAAACTAACACGATAATTGAATGGCAGCCATTTCGACTCCTCAGAAATTATCATATTCTATTTCGAACAGAATACCCATATTGGGGAAAATATACATGCAACAAGCTTAATTTATTCGAATTATGCGCAACTCTCTTGCATCTGTCACGGAGATCAGATCAGTGGATGAGTTGGAGAGATATGTAAAAGGTGTGTAAAGTTGACGTTTGGCTATTGAAAAGCAACCATATCAGTCTACAGAAAAACTTCTCTTGGCACCTCACTTTCAGATTTTAGAATACGGAGGATTCTAGGATGTAGCCTTAGTATCTCAACCGCGCTTCTATTGCAGCTGTTCATGTGGAAACTTAATGACACGTGTCACGTGTCCACAAGTAACCAGTGTCCAAAGGCATCAAACACCATTTAGGCCACTCAGATGTAGAAGTTTTGTATCTGTTCACTAAAGTTACATAACAATGAAAATAAGGGATTCCCGGCAGCCATTTTGAAAAGAAAACAGCCGCCATCTCGAAATCCATCAGTTCTGATGCAACAGGACTATGTTTATCAACTTCCTTGAGTACGCAAATGTAGGTATAACCATTTAAATTGGCCTCCTATGTGTCTCAGAAGTGTAGAAATGCGACTTTGTGGTTTTTGATGGCGGCCATTTTGAAATTCAAGATGGCGGCCAAATACGGATTTCCAAGCCGGACTCCCGCTCCAAAAATGAATCATATATGTTAATCTATCACCCTGCCAAATTTCATGCTTTTATCACAAAGTGCACAATCATTTCACATATCTGCCTGACTATAAAGTATTTGAGAAAGCTCTATTTGCTCAGTGATCTGAACACTCTGACAGTATTGTTCATATCTTACTTGCCGTTTTCCCAAAAAGATCAGACTACCTTACTTCGCCTTGTTGAAGACAAGGCAACGTGAACTGTGTAAAAATGTGGGGCGGTAGAGTCGGCTATATCATTTTATACTAATCCAGTATAAACAGATATGACCCAGTGCTGTCAGCAAATAAACTTTGTTTCTCCGGAGAATATGTTGAAAATTGTGGTCACTCATTCACATGGATAAATGAAAACAGGAAAAAAAATGGTAGTGTGAATAAATTGAATAACGCTTCAGAATTAAACTAAAATTATTCTTTTCAAATTAAAATATTATTAACCTCAATTCCAACTTTTCTAGTGTGGCAACGATTGAATATGAGATCCGTCCGTGTAACAGAATAGATCCGCCTCTGATTCTTGTAACTGCTTCACTAATAATAGACCTCCTGGGTCTGATTTTTTGGACTTGTTTCTAGACTTGGTGTGCAGTTAGTACTTGGAGGCGCATTATTTTCTTGGAGTGGTGTCATTTCTGGGTGGCGAATTTCTTGAAAATGCATTCTTTTGCTCAAACTGATGTCTTTGAAAATATGTTTCTATACCTTCAAACAATTATAGATTTCTATGATGATATGTCGTGGATAATGAAATAAATGAATTGAATGGAGAGTGTCGAAGCTTGACAGCATGGTCTCCCCTTTGTATATCCACCGGCATCGACCGGCATCATCGGTTCAAATCTTTATCTTAATCTAAACTCATTCTCTGCATTCCGGAATTAATCGTTCGATCTCCTGTCCGAATAAACAGCCACAGATTCAGAGAATAAATGATCATGGCTACCTTCTAGATCAACGAAAGTTACCTCCACTGCGATAATAAATCCGGCTGCTGGAATTGTCCGTATTCTGTCTATACAGGCGGCGAGGCGAGATGCAGGTGTGAAGGCTAAGCATGTCCTAGCTAATAAGTACCAGTTAACGTCTATTTATACACCACGATGGGGGCTATTCGATTATTTCCACATAAGAATGCACCGAAGCATTCGGATTTTTGTTAATGTGCGTAGCAGGAGTTATGGGCTCCATGTAGATGTAGTATTCAGATAACGGTCTTTGAAGACCCTCATATTGAGCCGGGACCTGATTGCGAACATCTTTGCCTAAATTAAGATATTTTGAATTGTCCAAAGAGTTTTCATATGGTGCATTACGAGGTCGTGACTGGTTTGAAGGTGAATCATTTGTTGTGGACACAGTATTTCTCGAGTAGCCGACTCCACTCGTTCCGGTATTTCCTCTTAATTCGTCTTCTGAAGATGATCTGGGGTAAGGATCAGGTAGAGTCCGTATCTTGTTATCTGTATTCCTTGAACTGTGTTTAGAAAATTGTCCCTGGAGTCCAAACAATGGCTTGAATGGAGAAAGTTAGGCTTGAGGTTTGGTCGCCTGGAGACTGCTTCTCACAGACTGTTTTTCTGCCAGACAAAATGACAGCAAATATCGATGATCATGTGACATGAAGCAAAATTGGTTCCATAGTTGCATTTGTACCAGGAAATACGGGAGCATTGTCAACGAAAGAACTCATTCTTGGAAGTACCAGGCAATAAATTAGAAGTCCGTATCTATTGCGGTTCAAGAGTTATAAGGTTTTCAAAAATGAGCCAGCCCCGTCATGTAACACGACATTAATTGTATTGCCAGCACGGGATGCATCGAGTGCTACAGCCGAATCGCTATAGCGAAATTGACAGCGACCATTGAATAGATGAAATCAACAAATGATCACAAACAGGGCGAGAGAATGATTTAATGGCTTAATAGTTCGGGAAAAAGGTTTTTTTGTGATATCTCTGAACTACATTCTTGAAATTTCATAGGCAAATACATATATATATTCTCTCATTAATACTTAAAAATAGTGATGATTGTATGCATACTTTTCGCAAAATTGGAAAAAAGCGTAAATTTCACAAATTGCTAAATATCTTCTATTCTTTCTGGTATAACTTGATGACTTCTATAAATGTTTTTCTGTTACGTCATATAATGACCTACATTCATTTGCAAATTTCAACTTGGAATTCTCAACAGTTTTCGAGCTATACTCCTGTAGTCGCAAAACTGTCGGTGGTCATATCTCAACAACCAAGGAAAATTCGGTGACGTCATACCTGTATCATAAGGTGCAAATATGTTAAATTACATATTCCTGCAAGTTGTAGTTTTCGAGAAAAGTACATACAATGTTATTTACATTTTGTAATTTTCGAGGTCAAGGTCACATCGGATGGTTTTATAATTAGCGCCAAAAGAAAGTCAATATTGTACTCATTATTGCATCATTGTTTCCTGCCTGTCAGTGTGTTACTTTTTCAGTAAATGGAAGCCGTATTTTCGATATTTGGATGCTCATCACTTCGAAGGTCAAGGTCAAGGCCGAGTTGTGACACAAGTGCTCACCTTATGACGTGATGTAGGTCATGTGAACTTATTTTCAGACTGATCCCATCAGACGTTCAAGAGTTGACAACCAAACTTTGCACTCATACAGAGACGCTCCAAGAGGCCAAAGGTCAAATTTAAGGTTACATACGTTTTGGTCATTAAAGTGTTCATTAATGTTACAAGAATCAATGCCGTAGCTCATTTCCTTACAAAATGACGTATTTTGAGAATCATTAAAGGGGAGATAACTACTTTTTCTTGTTACGTAACACTTCAAAAATATAACTACAGCATGGCCATATATAAGACTTACCAACCATCTACTTTCTTTCAGATATGTTCTTTAGTTTTGGCATACTTAACAAGGAAAACAGTATCAGGGGAGAGAACAAGAAAACTGCTTGGCTGACCTACTTATTTTATTGGCTCATTTTGTTGGGTAAATCTTCAAACTTTTACATTCTAAATTCCAGCTGTGTTCCCTTAAACGGTTGGTCAATAATCGCAAAATGAATTTTCGCTTAAAACGCCCACAACTAAAAAGGTCAAGGTCAAGGTCAAAAACGAAGACCGTTATGCAAAACTTCAGATACATATGCTGACCTGTAACAAATCTTAGACGTGTACAACGAACCGTAAAGACGACAGGCCGCTGACAAATTTGGACAGTATAATAATAATAATCCGTAGAATATTAACAATATACGTCTTTCCATTTGTGATGGAAAGACCTAATAATTCAAAAGACGAAAAAAAAGGTTATCAAGAAGAAAAAGCTTCAGAACTATTTCTTTCAGCGCAAGAACTTTTTGTGCAAGGGTAAACTGGGCACTTCCTGTTACAAGAGTTACAGCTCCCCTATATATATCTGGATGACCCTACGGGGTCATCAGACCCTAACGGGTCTACATCGATATATGAAAATTCGGTATAATAAAACACTTATTAACTTGTGACGGAGTCAATACCATGACACCTGCACCCTTAGCCAGACTTGGTCGAGCAGACCGGACCTCGGCCTGCTGTCCAGGTTTCATGGTATTGAATCCGTCACCAGTTAATAAGTGTTTTATAAGTCCGTCATTATAAGTGTATAATGGTCACTGAAATGTACGGAACCTGTAGGCCTTAGTTTTACCCCTCGTTTGGTACGAGCCACACACTCACCGATTAGATCAGAAAAGTAATTTTTGGATTACTTTCTCTTCCGATCAAGTCAAAGCATGGTGCTTTCTGCTCGGCATGTGACATACTCTTACATATTGCTCCATTGATCACAAGTCCATTCTCTTTCAACTATAAAAGTGACGTCAAATGATATGCAATATGCTTGCTACATGCAAAAACATCCGAATTGAACACTTGAACACTCAACGTAGAAGAGAACACCGGAGAAATAGCGCTCTCACGTGAGGTATTCCCAAGGAAGACGTGAATCAAAAATATTTATGTTATGAACAGTTATAGTTCGTCCCAAGTTGGTGAGCAGCACGAGTTTTGTACCATACCTGTTACCACGAGGCGAAGATTAAATCCCTCTATATGTACATATAGCTAGTCGCACAAGTCCAGTTAATTATATCGTAGTCAGTTATATCGTCGCTATATGGCCGAAATATTGCTGGACGCGACGTTAACCCGAACTCACTCACACATGTACTTCGTTATCTTTCCAGTTCACGTCTTCATCACAGTATGACTTGTGGCTTGTCTGAATAATAATGGTAGTAAAAGGTGTGACTTTTGGGGGTGAAAGAAGGAAGTTTTTTCGTGGTAGTATATTTCCATTCATAATTTTGCATACCGCTGCTTACATATTCAGTTCATCTATTCAACGTGTCCTCCAAATGCAACATGTCCTCCAAATGCAACATGTCCACCAAATGCAACATGTCCACCGAAGACAACATGTCCACCAAATGCAACATGTCCACCGAAGGCAACATGTCCACCAAATGCAACATGCACATATGTTACATGTATAACATATTGTAAGCTCCTCATCCTCGTCATATATTACTCCGGGTTAATTGAACATAACTCTGAAATACCAACAATGTCAGGATATGGCCGATATAGTTGCAATTTATTATAAACCACAGAGAATAGCATATGCTGTTATTATGCATGTAAATGGCGTGGTTCAAACTCAAATCTGGTCATGGTACGATATAATATTACGAAGCACTTCCATTGTAAACCTCCAATGCCAAGGTAATCCATCTGTGTGTATAGCATCACTTTGCATAGGCTGGGGCTACCCATATACACTCCAATGTAATCCTCCATTGCCCAGGTGTAAATCCATCAGTATGTATATCTCTTAATATAGGCTGGGGCTACCTATACATGATCCAGTGTAATCCATTGTTCTATGCATCTGGCACTGCCGGCAGGCATGCAGCTATTTCGTTGTGGACTACATCTTGTATTAGCTGAGCTAGTATGTCAGCCACCAGCTGAACTGTATGTCAAACTTGACGTCTGCGCTTCTATTTATAACCATCGATTTGTACCACGTGACGTAACTGACCAATGACCACTGCATATTCTCTCCAGAATTGGTCAAGCCGGCACTACATAATCACGAAATATCTAATTTACTCTAATTATTCCGATTGATTATTTGGATCTGATGCTCCTTTATATCAATGTTCATAGTTCTGCATTCGATTCAAAACGTACAACTATAGATTAAAAGTAATCCAGTGAAATACAGTCCAGACCGTCAATCGCCAATGTGTTGTAGGAATATAGAACTTTCAGTGATAGTCGGCCGCTTCAATGATGAATTTCTCCTTTTCTGGGCATCGTAACAACAGACAGTAATTGTCAATAAATTCTCTGGTAAATAAAGTTAATAAAACAGTCAATTCACATACGTTTGGCACTCGGTATTCCAAATAAGAGAGTGGAATGCACTGCCTTCACTCGAGTCATGGACTGACTTGGCATGGAGCCTCATCACAGAGATCATCCGAGCCTCCAATGTATGAAATAGTTCACACTCTTCACGACCAGTTCAACGTCAAATAAACTATATCTATCTCAGTTAGATGAGGACAAGTAATTATTTACAGTGAAATAACAAGAATGCTTCAGATTTAAGCAGATCAGCAATATAGGTCAAGTGACCATTACTTCGCAAAATGTAAACAACATGGCGCTAGAAGAATGTACAGCGGGAAACATGACACGTTCTCTGTCAGATTGAATGTACTACCACTTTCATTTTGGGTGACATAACAAAATAAGCTTGTAAAGCACATAAAGTATCTAAGGGTGATGGTGAGTCAATAAACACGTAATTTGTCAGAATGCCAGTTCATAGTACAGGACATGTAAACACGTTTCGGGTCCAAAAATAAATGCTTTACAAGTTAAATCTGGCCACCTTTGCAATATACATTTAGCGTTCACGTAAATGTAGATATATGACCTGTCATCATGGTTATTCTAGTGGACTTTAGCCAATTAAATGACTCGTTACAGTTGACAAAATAATTATTTATATATACATGATGTACATGTATATTGTATATACACAATGTTTGGCTGGACATCTATCGTCATATAATTACATGTTCCATCTTTCACCACAAACGTCTTT
The DNA here is from genome assembly GCA_036873755.1 of Hanleya hanleyi. Lineage (NCBI taxonomy): Eukaryota > Metazoa > Mollusca > Polyplacophora > Lepidopleurida > Hanleyidae > Hanleya > Hanleya hanleyi. Next base: position 112,912 of record JAVTVY010031616.1, on the reverse strand, counting down.
CATTGATCATTCACAGTACATTTCTGATTACTGATAACTTGGTACATGATGGCCTGTATTATGGTATGCACTTCAACATGTGACTGTCAAGTTCAGTAACTCTTGTCACTAATCATTGATGATGTGGCGTGGGCAGAGTGGTCAAAGGCGCATCTTTGGTGATCGCCAGCCTCGCACCGCTGAACCGGTGTGGAGGCTAAGAATTTCCCGTGGCTGCGAGTGTTCGGCTCCTGTCTTTTAACCCAGGTAGGACACTATTCTCCACATTGGGGACAAGTATCCGTCCTTGGTTGCAATAGAAAAGGATATGAAAAGGGACACTAATCACCAGGACATTCTTATCCATCACACCGGGACTGTTTTGAGTCCCGCTGGTGCATGTGTGAAAGTTTTCCAGCTACTTGCGGATCGGTGGTTGTTCTCTCCGCGGGTACTCCACCACTAAACCAAATACCCCCTCAAGATGTGGCTGTAGAAAGGGTTAATACAACCAAGATAAAATATAGGCCCCACATTTGGAACAAGAAAATATGACCGTCGTCTCTAATATTATCACATTACATGTTACTTCTTCCTATTTGTATTATTATTCATTCATTTATATTAATATGATGATGAGGAATATCCCTACCCATTTTTCATTTTTCAGTATATATATTTACGAAAAAGCTACAAAATATGAATTTCGTTATCTTTTCTTGGCAGATTCAAGATTTAAGTTCAATTATTGCCATTTTTGGGTCATATGAGTTTTACAGTGCCAAAAACACTTGTAAGTACCAACTTTATTTTTCACCATGGGGCTGAAGTTTACCAGTTGAAAGTTGCAAGTCTGGCCAAAATTTTCATTATCCCGATTTCCCTTTTCTTGGACCAGTTATCAATGTTCGACATAAACTGACCCGTGTGTATTGGCGAAAAATTCCATCTGGTCCAAAAAATAAGATGAACACATATCACGACACCGCGAAAAATAATTGCTCGTATGTACAGGTCTTCATGGAAAATAAGCCAGGATATCTTGAATATAGGATGTGATATACTTGCACCTACAATGACGAAAAGCTTTCAAACTAACAGTTTCCATGATAGATTTTAGCAGGCGAGGATCACTCCGATATATAAAAAGACCGATCCATCAGATAAAGGGAATTATAGACCGGTCAGCATACTACCAGCTATCTCTAAAGTATTTGAGAAAGCTCTATTTGCTCAGTGATCTGAACACTCTGACAGTATTGTTCATATCTTACTTGCCGTTTTCCCAAAAAGATTTGGCTGTCAGACTACCTTACTTCGCCTTGTTGAAGACAAGGCAACGTGAACTGTGTAAAAATGTGGGGCGGTAGAGTCGGCTATATCATTTTATACTAATCCAGTATAAACAGATATGACCCAGTTGATATGACTTTGTTTCTCCGGAGAATATGTTGAAAATTGTGGTCACTCATTCACATGGATAAATGAAAACAGGAAAAAAAATGGTAGTGTGAATAAATTGAATAACGCTTTATAATTAAACTAAAATTATTCTTTTCAAATTAAAATATTATTAACTTCAATTCCAACTTTTCTAGTGTGGCAACGATTGAATATGAGATCCGTCCGTGTAACAGAATAGATCCGCCTCTGATTCTTGCAACTGCTTCACTAATAATAGACCTCCTGGGTCTGATTTTTTGGACTTGTTTCTAGACTTGGTGTGCAGTTAGTACTTGGAGGCGCATTATTTTCTTGGAGTGGTGTCATTTCTGGGTGGCGAATTTCTTGAAAATGCATTCTTTTGCTCAAACTGATGTCTTTGAAAATATGTTTCTATACCTTCAAACAATTATAGATTTCTATGATGATATGTCGTGGATCATGAATAAATGAATTGAATGGAGAGTGTCGAAGCTTGACAGCATGGTCTCCCCTTTGTATATCCACCGGCATCGACCGGCATCATCGGTTCAAATATTTATCTTAATCTAAACTCATTCTCTGCATTCCGGAATTAATCGTTCGATCTCCTGTCCGAATAAACAGCCACAGATTCAGAGAATGAATGATCATGGCTACCTTCTAGATCAACGAAAGTTACCTCCACTGCGATATAAATCCGGCTGCTGGAATTGTCCGTTTTCTGTCTATACAGGCGGCGAGGCGAGATGCAGGTGTGAAGGCTAAGCATGTCCTAGCTAATAAGTACCAGTTAACGTCTATTTATACACCACGATGGGGTCTATTCGATTATTTCCACATAAGAATGCACCGAAGCATTCGGATTTTTGTTAATGTGCGTAGCAGGAGTTATGGGCTCCATGTAGATGTAGTATTCAGATAACGGTCTTTGAAGACCCTCATATTGAGCCGGGACCTGATTGCGAACATCTTTGCCTAAATTAAGATATTTTGAATTGTTCAAAGAGTTTTCATATGGTGCATTACGAGGTCGTGACTGGTTTGAAGGTGAATCATTTGTTGTGGACACAGCATTTCTCGAGTAGCCGACTCCACTCGTTCCGGTATTTCCTCTTAATTCGTCTTCTGAAGATGATATGGGGTAAGGATCAGGTAGAGTCCGTATCTTGTTATCTGTATTCCTTGAACTTCTTGACAAGCGCCCTCGCTTTATACACCTGAAACGAATACTTCCAGCGTTAAATCTATATTGTTTCGTCCATCGAGATATACAATATATCAATAAAACATTCAAGATTCCTATATCAGTAACAAACTTCAAGCTTCGAAAATTTTACATGTTGATTACAGAGTGGTAAAATATATCTGTTGTATACTGCAAATTAAGACGCCCTTGAATTAGCTGGCAGACAAGACGTCTAAGATTTCATTAGTCGGCAACAATAAAAAAAAAACAAGAAAATTCAGTGATTAGAAATCGTTGCCCAATATTTCAGCGTAAATGAGTCTCATTTTTCACAGGTTTATCTATGTTTCAGAGTTATCAATGTTTTTATTCAAAGAGATTCGTATCGAACGGATTTATTATAATTATTGACCTTGAAGCATCAAAAAATTATTTACACGACGAAATAGAAGGAATGCGGCATTTATTTTTGGTTTAAGAAGTATATTGTAAGAACTAGAAAGTTCATATATTTCTGATGAGAACTTTAGCAGGTGTCAGAGTGGAAAGATTAAATCGCTAGGGATCTTGGGCGCCTAAACGTATTTCATTCCTGTCTGTGTCTGAGGAGAAACACAGATTGTGTACAAATTTGTGTCACAATTAAACTCTTTGTCTATATAAGCACTTCCCTGTGAACTTATGATACACATAGTTGGTACATTGTTAAAATATCAGCTTTGCCACAACAATGGCGATTCATATCGACTCTTAGAGTATATGCTTCCAAGATTTGTGAATCTCCAAAGGATTTTCTGTTTTGTTGAGCTTTCGTCGACAATCTATCCACCATGAAACTGAAATAGGGTACCATTTCAGACGGCACATTCTCAATCTATTCCAATTCCTGGGAGCGTTAATTCGAATAAAAAGCGATTTCTTTTCCAAAACAGTACCAATAGTAATATTTTCGAATTTAAAAACTGTTTACAACCACATTGCAGTCATTCGATGCTGTGTTTCTACGTCGAACTTCACTCATTGGCGTAAACCCCATGGTATACTTGTCGCATGGTATTTTTGCGAAGATATTGGGCCAATTGATTCAAATGTGAACACCCCATGATGCAAATACACGAACCAGTGTCTCGCATAAGTGGCCCAATGGGATAGAAATCTGAAGAACTTTGAATGATGGATCATGGGTTTAACATGTTGGACTTGAAGGAAATCCATCACCATGCGACTCTGAAGTGTAAGTGCTTCAATCGCCTACCTTGCCTATACATGACCGAACTCAAAAGTGATATTCGTTCTGCACGAATTTCTGAAATGCGCTCTCTCATTTTTTTTAGGTAAGATTAGATTATCGATATTAGCAATCCGCACATTGAATCAACCTACTTTTTTTGCTAACACAAGACGTCGACGGCAACGAGGTTGTGTAAAATCGGACTTACTGGCATGTCCCCTGTACATGTATCCCCCTTTCAGCAATACCTGTGAAGGTTTTTTTAATCAGATCCCTGTCTCCCAAATCCCGTTATTCAAACACCAAATAACAGAAATCCGAGCAGCATGGTCATGTAGTTATGCCAATGAGTATTCACACCATACACTCGAAGAAACCGGAAGCTGCCTTTCTGGGAATATGTGACAATGGCATGGTATGATCACAGCAAACCTTGAGACAAACATGACATGGCGTCATGTTTGAGATATGAACACAGTAAACCTTGAGGTAAACATGACATGGCGTAATACGTCAGTGAGCGATGTTTGAGGTTTTAACACAGTAAACCTTGAGACAAACATGACGTGGCGTCTTACGTCAGTGAGCGATGTTTGAGGTATAAACACAGTAAAGCAAGAAACATCGAATGACTACAATGTGGTTACAAACAATTTTCGAATTCGAAAACATTATCATAGCTATAGGTTTTGGAAAAGAAAATCGCTTTGCATTCGCAGTGATATTCTCAGAAATTAGCATAGACCAAAGATAGTACAAGTGCACCGGTTCTCTGTTTTAATTCCAATGCAGATAGACTATCGACGAAAGCTCGCGAAAAAAGAAAATCCTCCAGGAATTAACGAACCGTCGACATAAATACCCTAAGAATCAATTTAACTCAACATAACTTCTTTATTCTGATAACGTTTCGATTTTTTTACAATGCAAATCGCTTTACATTCGTGTTAACGTTCCCAGGAATTTGCATAGATTAATAATAGGCCATCTGAAATGTTACACTTTTTCAGTTTCATTGTGGGTAGATCATCGACGAAAGCTAGAGAAAAAAGAAAATCTTCAGAGATTCACGAACCGTCGACATACTCTAAGAATCAATGTAACTAGACTGTAACTCATTTTTTTTTACAATGCACCAGCCGTTGTAGTCGATTAGCGACGAAAAGTTGTATCTGCAAATAAACTATGTCTTACTAGTAAAACAATTTTCCTGCAAATTAATGGATATTCGACCAGGAATTTACTTACCACACGAGGAGGCAGATACCCAAAAGTAAAATGATAACGAATACAGCACTTCCTATTCCAGCGTACAGTGCCACTACAAAGTAAATGGTAATTCTGAGTCAAGTCGTTGGCATTGTTGCATTTGAGTAATGATTCACATATTATAACTATACTTGTAAATTATTATCTGTTCGCCAGAGGTCTATCTCCCTAAAGTGCTATGTGGTTGTCCCAGGTGACAGCATAGGAAGATGGGTCCCGAAGGAGCAGACAACAAATGTGTGCCGAATTTCTGTAAAGACTGTACTCGTCACACTTAACAGACATTCTCCATACTGCAGGTCTGTATACCTCGTACCAGCCCCTGCACTCACATGAGGTCAGTACCATTATTATTCGAACAAACTGTTTAAAGTAACAGCCATTGAACGGACGGCGTTGTAGCGTGCTTCGCCGGGTTCACAGACAAGCCGACTTTATGATGGGATTACGCTGTAGAACGGTCTCTTTGATATGCTCCAGTCAAAACAATCACGACGACTAACAACTTGAGTTCAAAGGGAATGAAATATACAATACATTGCTGTCTTCTAGTTTTTTTTCAAATATGGGCATATGTGGAAAGGTCATGAGGTCTCGAAGGCCGTTCGTAAAGTCTTCTGTCTTGGCTGGGCTTTCAGACGAACCATGACTCAACCACCTCGCTGGGGGTCTAATAATAGCCACCAGTCAGATTTTTGGACTGGATTCCGGGCCGCGCGCACATCGCCGGATGTGACATCATATATAGTAAAATAGATGTTTGCCGAACATTTCGATTACTTTTCAAGTCTGCATAATACGCCTGTTGACCTAGCGTTAAAAATAATTATCTGAAGATTGTTTTTCCTGTTTATCTGGACAGAGCATATGAAAAGTAGTTCGCTCAAGTGCAAAACTGAAGGAGTTGTTCGGCCGGATTCAAACTGAACAGTGCGTACGTGGGTTTTCCCCTGTACGTATAGCAACGTAGTATAGGTCAACGTCCGCAATTGGAGGCAGGGATGATAAATGAGCCTGTGAAATGGAGCCTGCGCTGTGGAGAGGATGACCATGAAATAGGGATGATGACGTGATAGGGCTATTGAAAGAGAATTAATTCCCGTGCGATCAAAGATATGCTGTTCCCGTTCAGTCAGGATTGACTATTCTATTATGAGGTTTGCTGGCTGTTGCTTCAATAGAAGACGTTGGCTAACATGTTTGTAAAGGCAACACAAACGAGCGTTACATGACCCCCTGATCTTGTTTATTTTCTTTCTCATCTTTCCAATAACGGTGACACATAATTTATCCAAAGAAACCCCTGAAGACTACATGTATCAAGTAATATATTCACTGTTCAATACAAGCTCAGAAAAATGAATGTGGATGGAAAGCGAACAACAATATTCAGACACAGAGTTGGATAAAAAAAAATGTACACTGGGTGGGAGAAACCATGAACCTAACAGGACAAAATTGGAAGAAGCTATCTAAAGACAAACGAATGAAACACGTCGAGCATACACTCCAGAGAAACTTCACAGTATATATTGTGTCCATAACAAATCAACCCAAAATCTCCCAGGTAAACCTCATCAAAATTCATCCAGGTTGGGCATGTCGAACAAGTTAGGAAAATGCCATGGATAGACAGACTTGATGATGAAGTGTAAAAATTAAAAAAAAATTAATACAATTTCACAAATTCATGACGTCGGTGGTATAAATGTGAGATGTAGCGCCAAAAAGAAGGCTCCTAAAAGGAATATCTTTAGACACTCCAAAAACGGAGATAGACAATCACATTGAAGATCAAAACTCGGTAAACGTCTAGACCCACTAGATGAAATGAAAACTATTAGCAACATTGATCTAAGCAATCTTCCGGCAAAAGTTTATTTTAGGCTACAAAACTTTCGCAGAGAAACAAGATATACCCTAGTCATCAAAAGTTAGAAACGTCAGAAATACGGCCATTTAGCAAACTCTTGAAAGTTCGATACCCAAGCTGCAGTGGTTAAAAAACGCGTGAAAAGATAGAAAACTCAAAATGTTGCAATTGTGGGCTACCACATTCAGCTTCCTATACCGGGTGCTCTGTGAGAATGAAATAAAACAAAATAAAGTTCGACAATACAAAGAATGTTATATGCTGGCGCATGAAACGGTGTAAATTGAAGAAGAACTCAAATGGAAAAATGAAACTTCCCTATTGGCTGCTGAAATATTGCTCTTCAAAGCTTTTTGGGTGTGGTCGCCTGGGGTGGAATCTAAAGTTACATAACAAATCATCAGATTTTTCATGATATTGTATGTATACAAAAAAATCTGGCTTAGTGCAGACCACAGGCCCGCAAAACAAGAGTTTTGGGGGGTGTGGGCGGTGGTATTAGGGTGAAGTGTCGAAATATGGGGTCTCTACATCTGGATTTATATAAAGCATGGGGTTATATATAGAGACCCCATATTTCGACACTGAACCCTAATACCACCGCCCCCCCCCCCCCCCCCCAACTCTTGTTTTGCGGGCCTGTGGTGCAGACAATCTCTAAATATGGGGGATTAGACGCATGTTGTGGGGGATTGGGCGCAGGTTGTGGGAGATCAGACGTGGATGATTAGCGACATTCCCACAAAGAACAAATTCTACAAAATTCAACATTATTAAATATAATCGCAATCACACCAGAAACAATCTAATCAATGCAAAACAGTATTTTTAATACATATGCACTGTGACGTAATCAAAGCGGCCATCTTGGATTGAGTTTTTATTTTCTGGTAGGACTTGTCCCCAAGATATGTGGAAAGTTTCTTCCCGTAACCCAATGAGTAATAAAAATTGTTTAGGTGAGGGGAATGGGGTCGAAATGGCTCCTCCCCAGGCTTCAAATCCTAGACGCCACGACAATTCAGTTTTACATCACGTAAGGGATATCATTCTTTGGATGTTTCAACAGTTTCTCATTAATAATATTTATGTGGAATTCTGTATCACCCTTTACCACGTTTAGGCATCCCACTGGGTACAAATCGCACGCCATCCTGGCAGACCTACATATGTCCCCTTCTCGCACAACGCTACATAGACGCTCTCCGGACTTTGTATAATATCTATACAAGTGACGATGCGAAGGATATATACCCCCTTCAGACTTAAATGAAATCACTGATAGTCCTGATGAAAATTTCAATACAAACGAACAAGCCTTACGCTCACTCAGACTGTAGGACAAGAGAGAAGATTGCAATGTTGACGAAGCTACGGTATTATAACTACCAATTTCTGGATAGGCAGATGGACATGCGTATGGTGTGTACATTTTATCGCCATGTACACTCTCAGAAATATTCGGCAAAAGTCCTGAACTGATCAGGTTGTATATCCACAACTCAATTTCAGGGATTTTGGCTGAAATTCAGGGCTGATTACCTGAATTTCAGAAAAAAAGATCCCTGAATGAGAGGATTTATCACCCTGATTAGTGAGTTCTCGACCCTATTCAGATACGTAAAATCCCCCCTAAAATTCAGGTAATTTAGCTTTAATTCATGGTTGATATACCTGAATTTCAGGAAATTATCCCTGGATTTCAGGCAAAATCCCTGAAATTGAGTTGTGGATGTGCAACCTGATCTATTCAGGATTATTCCCTGAATATTTCTTTGAGTGTAGCATTTGTTCGATCATGTGGAAAACGTGTCGATTTCAATCAATGTCACAGAACAGTTATACGGGAACTTTTCTAACAAGACACACTGACGACAAAATACTATCGAATCGTAGAAACTTTCTGGCGCTAAGTTTCGTAACATGTATCTAATTCCGCTTAACCCGGGGCTAGGTGTCCTGTCGCCATCCTCAAATGAAGAGTCACAAGGGTGTCCGAGATACGTTAAACTCTAGAAATCGACTTGGAAATTGATTTGAATTAAAGAATACTTGTCAATGAAAGGATTTCACGAATAGAACATCGTTATGTCATGCTGCCATCCTTAGCAACTATTAACCGCTTCTTTGCGCTAGGTAGAAAAAATAATTACAGACTTACAGAATAAGACATTAAATCTGTCTCTAATCCATTGGCATTCATTAGGCAACCATTTGACCACTGCTTTATCTATTGTCTTACATGTATCAGCCTTTGAAGTCATTTATGGGTAACTGCAATCAGTCTATATTATTCGGTGATAATGGGGACAGCTTGCGTCTTCCACTGCATCATCTATGTTGTTATCTACTCTTGAAATGAATGATGTGTAACTATTATATCACATTATGTCACCAGTATTTATGTACAATGAACTTTAATATCCCATGATGACCTGACTGAATTGGCTAATAGTCCAGACTGGAATATGCTGGGTATATCATTTTATACTCGGCGCACTTAGTCCGACTCGCCTCTGAACAGAACCTATACATACCATTCGAGCTATCCTCGTCGAATTCCTCGGTTCGGCCGTCCGATGCTATGGTGGTTGTATCATGTTTTGACGTCGAACCCGGTATTTTTCCTTGAAAGTAAGAAGTTGTAGATGTGCTGGTCCAGTTTGGCGTTGTATCATCAGACGCTATAACCAAGCATACATTGAGTTTAAATTTCGCTGTTTATATGTCGGGATAGTCCGTTAGAAATGATATTTCCAATGAAGTGTGTTTGTAGAGTCATTCACATAGTTTACTATAGTTAGTAAGAAAGTTAATTTTTGCTATAGGCACAGTGCAAAAATACCGATTACAAACAAAGTGCTCAAAAAGTTTCCGTGAAGCCGAACTTGAAAACATTCGATCTTGGAGAGAGAGCAGACATTATCACTTCATCAGACCACCTTAAAGGTATATTTATTTGTCAACTATACTGCATACCTGCTAGTTTCTCACATACATAACAGTAGTATATAAAGGGCATATAGCCGCTCCGGCCCGGCCGTACGCATGCGCGAGAATGGCCGCAAGTGTGTGATGTAACTTCCGGTTTCAGAATGACCAAAAACTACATCCGAACACAGAAGAGTTCCAATTTTTCTTTACACCTTAGACGTATGTGTGGATGATTTGTACTGATCTTCAACATCCGGGACCTCTTCAACATCAGGGTTTTTTCCCCTCAACATAATCTATAGGTGTTTAGCATCCGTGCGACCCAGGGTTGAGCGTTTATTGTCCAGTATATCTTCGCAAAAATTCAACAAACAAAATGGCGGCTCCGCTTGCTGTGGGGACGCCGTTTCAACATCACGGCATGGGGGGGTGGGTGTATGTAGATTGAGGATTTGTTCCCGAAAATATAAAAGGCGGAACACGGACTTTACCTCTACAATAGGGGAAAAACCCCCTATCAACCATGTCCAAAAGGGCTAATATCGGTCCGCCGGGTTTATCGGGGCATGCCTATCAAGTCATGGGTGGGTGTATGTAAAATGAGGATTTGTCCCCGAAAATATAAAAAGCGGATCACGGACTTTATCCCTACAATAGGGGAAAACCCCTATCAACCAGGTCCAAAAGGGCTAATATCGGTACCCGGGCTTATCGGGGTCTGCTGAGAGAGGTAGGGTGGGGGAGTGGGTGTATGTAAAATGAGGATTTGTCCCCGAAAATATTAAATGCGGAACACGGACTTTATCTCTACAATAGGGGGATGATTCGAACATTTGCATCTATACGGGAAAATGCCTGTATGGGGTATGGGGGTGGTTATTTTTTTATTTTACTATGGGTTGTGGGATCTTGTTTTCTTCGTTTCGCCACGTAAAACACGATGGGAAGGGTCTCGAAGCTAAGCGATGAAATTTTTCGAAAAGTTCACGGAGGTCTGGATAGGCCCATAGGCCCATACTGGCTCAGTGGATAGGTCCATACTGGGCAATTCACACATGTCCATTGTGGTATGGGTTGTTTGGTCTTGTTTTTCACGTCTCACTACGTAGAACACGATGGACGGGGTCCCGAAGCTAAGCGGTGAAATTTGTCGAAAAGTTCACGCTGGTCTGGATAGACCCATAGCCCGTTCCTTCTCATTCACCAAACGCTATATAGACGATCTTCTCGCTGTGGATAATCGCTATATAAATGACGCAGTGAAGGATATATATCCACCTTCACTGGATTTGAAGGAAACTACAGATAGCCCTACAGGCACATCATATTTAGATCTATATCTCTACAAAAATGAAGTGGGCATTCTCTCTCGTCGACTTTATGACAAAAGAGATGATTACAATTTCGACATCGTCAACTATCCCTTTCTGGACAGTAATATTCCAGTGGGACCTGCATATGGCGTATACATATCTCGCTTAGTAGCATTTGCTAGATCCTGTGTTAAATGCGATGATTTTAATCAACGTCACAAAACATTGTTGCAGAAACTTATAAAACAGGGCTATTCCACCAAGCGCCTCCACTCAAAAGTTTCTCAAATTTGGCGATACATATCGCATGCTGATAGCAAAATACGAACGTAGCGTGCAAGATCTATGGCGCTACGTTTCGTAACTTGTGTCTAATTCCGCTTAACCCGGGCTAGGGGCCGTATGAACCCATGTACTTCAAGATCCTCATGGTACTCATATGAACAGCACAATCAAAGCGTGACTGAGATACATCATTCTTTAGATGACGACTTTACAACGAATATTATGGATTAAGAATACTGATCAGCGATACGGATTTGATATTTTTGGAACATCATGATGTCTTGCCGGCATCATTGAAAACTGTTGACCGCTTCTCTTGCAGGAAACAAGCCTATGTTTATGTATACTATGATTGTCTTTTTGAATTTGGTGCTAATACTGTTATGTGGAAAATGGAATAGGTCTTTGGATTATGGACGCGGATATTCTCTAATGGACGACGGCTGGATTATGAATGACGGACTAGACGCTTGTAATTCTGGCTCAGTGGGTAAATAGTGCTGGGTGGACGTTTTGGGATTAGGTGAGCCCCTAGTGGTCCGATGGTGTCGTGTGAGGTCTTATTTTGAAGCTCTCGCGAAGGAGCATCCGTCTGGACTAATGTCTCGTCTATTTTCAATATTCTGCGCATGCGCAGTCTGGCCGTAGTATAGAAAGCAGCCATTTTGGGAGTGCGTGGGGGTGTGTTTGGAGTAGAGATGGACCACTATTGGTTCAAATGAGTCGTGGGAGGTGTCAAAGTGAAGCTTTTGTGGGGTAGTCAGAATTGGGTGTTTTTTATTGCAACTCGCGTCAATCTGCGCATGCGCATTCGGGTGTAGTAAGTAAAGTGGTCATTTTGGGGGAGCGTGGGGGTGTGTTTGGGGTAAAAAGGGACCACTATTGGCCCGAATGTGTCGTGGGAGGTGTCATTTTGTAGCTCTCGGGGTGTAGACCCCGATTTAAGGGATGTCCACAGCATCTGTGACGTCATCGAAGACGACATCAGTAGGAGTAGTAGCGAAAGTGAGCATTTTGGGGAAGTAAAGGAAGGTATTTGGGATAGAAATGGACCATCCTTGGTCCGAATGCGTCGTGTGGGGTCTCATCTTGTAGCTCTCGGGGTGTAGACCCCGATTGGAGGGATGTCCATGTCATCTGTGACGTCATCGGTGACGTCATCAGTACGAGTAGTAGCGAAAGCCGGCATTTTGGGGGTGTGTTTGGGGTAAAGATGGACCATCCTTGGTCCGAATGTGTCGTGTGGGGTGTCCTGTTGTAGCTCTCGGGGTGTAGACCACGACTTGAGGTTTGTCCATATCATCCGTGACGTCATCAGCGAGGTCATCAGTACGAGTAGTAGCGAAAGCGGGAGTTTCGGAGGTGCAATGGAGTACGTTTGGAGTAGATAACGGCCCTTTCTCCATCCAGCTACCTTGTAGAGTTGCCTGTGAATGTAAGTGTATGCGCGTGTGTGTGTAAGTGAGTGTAAGTAAGTGAGTGAGTGAGTGAGTGAGTGAGTGGGGTCCGACTGGACTAATGTATTGTCCATTTTCATCATTTTGCACATGCGCAATCTGGCCGTAGTATAGAAAGCAGGCATTTTGGGGATTCGTGAATGTTTGTTGAGTGATTGAGTGACCATCCCTGGTCAAATGGACCGTGTGGAGTCTTTTGACCATTGACAGACTAAATTGGTTCTTATTGACCTACCTCCAACAGGGGCTTGTGACAACTTCCGGTTCTGGTCACGTGAACTTGCTTTGAAATTGCACTGTCACTGATTGCTGGCAGTTCATATTTAGCTGAGGGTTTGTTTGTGCAGGATGTTGTTTTAACAAAATTAATGCCATCCTCTGTAAGGTTTCACTATCTAAATAATACCTTCTTCCTTTTTGGTGATAATCTGAAATCTAAATCTGCTCATCACCATTTATTGGTGATAACCCGGCCTCGTCACCATCAAATGGTGACGGACTGCTCTCGTTACCAATAAATGGTGATAATCAGGTCTAATCGCCATTAAATTTTGATCATTTTTCTGGCTATGTAAGTATGACACATGGGGTCAATTGATATGATCAATGATATATCTTCTGGGCATGTTTTTATCGCAATGATTATTGAAGGATCATAATATCGGTGTTTAATCCCGATACAAGGTATTGATCTGTCATTAGTATCACATAATTGACAAAGTTCACAAATGATTTAAACATCATTTTTATTCGATTTTTTCACCAATTAATATTGCATCGAGATAGACTAAATTATATGTGTAAAATCTCAGCTTGTTGTGCTTTGTTAATTTCATAATCTTTCATATGGGTTTAATTCATTAGCTTTTCAATACTGTTACAACAACAACATCATGCGCTTCCGGAAACCAATACATCGTGCATGCCTACTGAATCTACGAATCATATTTAAAAATGACAATGGCATATCACGCAATTTCATCAAACGAATTTGAATGTTTAGAAATGTCAAATAACAGATGTATTGATCATGTTGATTTATAGAAATCCGATTATGTTTGTCTTGTCAATAAATTACGCCCATTTTCACATATCATATTTCGAATAAAAAAAATTCAATTTCGTGTATATGTAATGAGCAAATGTAAAAAACAAGATATGTAAAAGAAAATATCAAAGACAAGAAAAGATAATCCATATTCAAATATCATACGACGAAGCTGCATGGTTAGCAACAAGCCATCAGAATGCTATAGTTTTTTAGCCTTCACTAACTGACATTATCAATTTGAAAGTACAACCACATGACAATAAATGATTTTTCTCGGCACAAACCACAGTGGCTTGGTTAACAGTGGGTGTCTTCGTCGATGCTGTTGTTGTTAATATATTTTTTATTTTTTTCATCAAGACTACAATTATTTCCCACCTTTTCATATACCACAATAACAGTGGATATCATAACAATTCTTTCTATACGACCTACACCGATCTACATACCCATCCTCTACTTTATCTAAAAAAAAATAATAAAAAATATTAACAACAACAACAAGAACATCGACGAGGACACCCGCTACTAACCAAGCCACTGTGGCACAAACCACTGGAATAATGAGGCAAATAAAACCATGTTATATTCAGAAACACTATAAATTACTCTGGTTCAAAGTATATTTTTAGACCATTCGAACAGATATGCAAATTCGACCTATTGTGGCTAATCTTTGACATGCCATGTAATGACAAATCTCCGGAAATACGGACCCGGAATTAACACGTGACGTTGACTGGATGGATGAACTTTCACTTTTTAGTTGAAGATAGTATTTGTTTATCTCTCTCTTATCGAATGTTGGAGTAGGAAATGTTGACTGTTTACATTACCTTATTGTTGGGATATGGTGTTTTCACGGTATACACATATACACAACAGCAACATCTTGATTCAGATTCAAGATGGCGGATGGACAGGATCGTTGGCTCTGTGCTCCAATTTTTTCCTTTCATAATTTAGTATCCAGAGTTTAGATTTACCCCATCCAGACATTAGCAGGATCGTCTGAATATCTCCTGAAATCACTGATTTATTTTTCTAAGTAATCCACATTCAAATTTCACCAAAACGAGGAAAAACTGCTGCAGTGTTTACTCGACTCCATGGTAACCTCGACCTGACAACAACAACAACAACGCTGAATAGTCATTCTTTATCGTAGTTTAGTAATAATTCCTGAGCTTCTCTCTTGCTAAACTAGTTCTAGGAGCACTGCTGAGGTTCTCTAGTGCCTGAAATAAATTTGGGGACCAAACTTTCCAGCATTTTCAACGGACAAAAACACAACGAAAACTGGACCCTCGGTGACCTTACTCCAGCATTTGACAACATTGATCGTTTCCCCTACGGACAGGTGGCTGCCCAGATCTGATACGCTTTGTCTGCTGTATTGTACACCTGATATGCAATCACTCTCATCCTGCCAATATATTACACTATTTGGAATCTTTGTTGTGAACAGATCTTTACAAAACCTATTCAGAGTGTATCCACATTGGAAATTCCTGATATCGGATATTCCAGTACGTCAACGAAAGTGAAGCTGCAGCCCCCGAAACTGTTGGCTAAACCAGATAAAGAGACCAGGTCTCAGTCTAGTGACAGAACTACCAGATCGTCGACACTAAAGTCTGCACCCAGAGAAACAGCAACAACAACCCCTATTCCACCTATCCAGTGTGAAGACGTTGATGCCGACACTTACAAGGTCCTTATGAAAGGCAACATCAATATTCACTGGTACTGTGCAAAATGTGACGTCACCTTCTCCAATGTGCTAGTGTCTGTATCTAAACTAGAAAAAGAGCAAGGGGCGATGAAACAGCAAATGGTGGGCATGTGTCAGAAATTGGAACAGAACTCGCAGAAACTGGCAAATCTTGGTGAGAGAGTAAACAAAACAATGCCAAACATAGGAAATAGTATTGATGTGAAATGCGATGATATATGTGCAGAGATCCAGGACAGAGAGAGAAGGCAGACAAACGTAGTCCTTTTTGGAATAGGTGAGTCACAGAGCGAGGACGCAGACATCAGATCAGCTCATGATGTTACCAAACTCGACCAATTGATGAGCAACCTCGATCTAAATGCGGACCATGTAGGCCTACTGAAAAGTAAAACGCGAAGACTGGGTCCAAGACCAAATACAGACAGAACAGAGCAGCAAGAAACTTCAGCCCCACGCCCTCTTCGCATAACATTCAGCAGCACAGAAAGTAAATTTGCTCTACTAAAAAAAATCTTACAAACTGAAAGATACCCCAATCTCCGTGAAGCCTGACAGGACTCAGAAAGAGAGACTAAGACGTCAGAAACTCTCACAGGAAATAAAAGAGAGAGAAAGTCGTGGCGAAATGGATCTGACCATAAGAAATTGGAAAATTGTGAAAAGACGTCCATTTGCAGAGACTGGGGTTATCCACTAATCCGAATTAAATCCACCTACGTATATATTTCTCATCGTCACTGTTGCACAGCTGCACTGCTCAAGGTACTAAAACATGCACTATTATGATTCCATGAAATCCAGGGGCATGCCAAGGTGTGTATGGCAGAAACGAATCAACTCTGTACATAACATTTGTTCTCGATTGCACCCACTGTACAGTCTGCTGTTTGTTTTGAAGGAGAGGTTTGGTGGAGAGGCACCACAATGTGGGCATCTATGTATATATCGATGTTTTCATCAATATTCACTGAAGGTGGCAGTGGATATGAGTCTATTTCTGTAAGAGATGTGAACGATGTTGTGAGGACAGATGTACATGTAGACGACACCGAAGCGGAGAGTACCGACTGTATACAAATCACCGATTCACTAGATGATGAGACCATAGCCGATACACTGGTGGGCGTAGCCAGTTACAGAACCAAGTTTGGGCTAAAGTGTATATACACAAATGCTGACCCCTTACTAAACAAACACTCTGAGCTAAATGTGCTAATAGAAATTGAAGATCCAGATGTCATCGGGATTACCGAAACGGTACCCAACATCCTGATGAAGTTGAATTCGAAATACCGGGTTACTCAATGTTCACAAATTTACATAAGCCAAATTTCCGTCGTGGAGTGGCACTGTACATTAAAAAATTGCTGAAACCTAACCCATGCTTGGTAGATGGTGAAGATAATTTTCAAGAGTAGGTTTGGGCACAAATTAAACTAGAGGGTAGCGATTGTGTGCAAGTAGGAGTGTTGTACCGTTCCCCTAACAGCCCATGCAGCTCCAAACAACGACAGCATGAGGTTACTCTTTGATGGCATTTGTACTAAAAGCCCAAGCCACGTGTTAATCATGGGTGACTTCAATTTTCCTGAAATAGACTGGAAACTAAATGCATCAACCGAAGATAGAACACATACCACTTCTCGTTTTACTGAGCTATTAAAAGACTGCTTCTTCTTTCAACATGTTACCGAACCAACCCACTACAGGGGGGATAATGTCCCCAACACGCTGGACTTGTCATCACAAACGTGGAATCTATGATAGGTGAAATAGATCACTTGGCACCGCTCGGGAAAAGTCATCACAATGTCCTACGTTTTACTTTCCAATGTTATTACATTGATGGAGATCCTGCCGCACACGTTATATGTATGACAAAGGAGACTATTCGAGCATTAGAGAGGAACTAAACAGGACCGATTGGAATGCTATGTTTGATGACGACGACATGGAAGCCTGTTGGTCCGCTTTCGAAAACAAGGCGGAAAGCTTAACCGATACATATATACCAAAAATTAAGAGCAGTAAAGTCACAATGAAGAGACCTATATATATGAATGAGAAAGCTGTGCGCAAGGTGAAGAAGAAAAACAAGAGCTATAGAAGATATTTACAGACAAAAGACGGTCAAGATCGCCTGGAATATGTGAGATCCAGAAACCAAGCAAAGCCAGAGTGCCGCAAAGCCCAATGGGATTTTGAGAGAAAGCTTCCAACAGAGTGCAAAGAAAATCCGAAAGCTTTCTTCCGTTATGCCAGATCGAAACTGAAGACAAAAAGAACTGTTCCGTACCTAACAAGAGAGGATGGCACAAGTACTTCGAATGATGCTGAGAAGGCAGAGGTTTTAAATGATTACTTTTCGTCTGTCTTTACAAATGAGGATACCTCTAATGTACCAGATTTCGTGGACAGAAATTTTCATAATCCAGTGGAGGACCTGCAGTTTACAGAGCAGAATATCTGTGACAAACTAAATTCTCTGAAAACCAGCAAGTCACCAGGGCCTGATGCCATCCATCCACGTCTCCTCAAGAAAGCCAGACATGAACTTTCCAAGCCCCTGTTCATCTTATATAGGAAATCTCTGGATAAAAGTCAAGTACCAATGAGCTGGAAGTTCGGCAATATAACCCCCATCTTCAAAGGAGGAAAACAACATCTGTGTTCAAATTATAGACCAGTCAATTTGACGTCGGTAGTATGTAAGGTTTTCGAGCAGATCCTACGCGACGCCATTATGAAGCACATCCTTGAAAACAATGTGCTGTCACCATGTCAACATGGCTTTGTACAGGGTAGATCTTGCACGACACAACTTCTCGAGGTAATGGACATTTGGACTAAGGTTCTGGATTCTGGAGGAAATGTTGACTGTATATTCCTAGATTTCAGAAAAGCTTTCGACTCTGTACCCCATGCAAGACTACAGAAAAAACTCTCAGGGTATGGTATTACCGGGAAAGTGTTGGAATGGATATTAGCCTTTCTTGCAGACAGAAAACAGTGTGTTGTAATAAATGGTGAGAAGTCTGTTGCATGCGAGGTTACCAGTGGGATCCCTCAAGGAAGTGTGCTTGGCCCGATCCTTTTCCTTCTCTACATAAACGACATGACTGACATCGTACACTCTGTTATAAAACTGTTTGCAGATAATGCCAAAGTTTTCCGTGAAATCAATACATTGCAAGATAGTGAAGAGCTGCAGGAAGACTTACAAAGGCTAGAACAGTGGACAGATGAGTGGCTCATTCGCTTTAACCCAGTTAAATGTAAACTGATGCACCTTGGATTCAAGAATTTAAACTTGGACTACTACATGTCACTAGATGGGGAGCGAGTTCAGCTGGAGAAATCAGACTTAGAGAAGGATCTCGGAGTTTTCGTTGACAAAAAGTTATATTTTGATGAGCACTGTGAAAAAGCTGCAGCGAAAGGAAATAAGATACTTGGATTAATCCGCAGATCATTTACCTACTTGGATAAGGAGTCAACTGTCAAACTATTTACTTCACTAGTGAGACCACATCTAGAATATTGCAACGTGGTATCAGCACCAGTCCACAAGAAGAGTAGCGAACTCCTTGAAAATGTACAACGGCGTGCAACTAAACTGATAACCAGTGTCAAGGACCTTCCCTACGAAGATCATCTCAGAACCATCAATCTTCCCAGTCTATACTACCGTCGAGCCAGAGGAGACCTAATATCTACATGGCATCTACCAGATCGACCAACATCCATTTGTGCTGGACAAAAACACTAGAACGAGAGGTCACAGTCTTAAACTTGTTAAAAACCATGCAGGTAGACTGCCAAGACGAAATTTCTTCACACAGCGGATCTGTAACACATGGAACTCTCTACCCGAGGCAGTGATTTCTGCTCAGTCAGTGAACTGCTTCAAATCCAGACTGGACAACCACCTGAAAGCAAGTGCCGAACAACGATATTGATACTGACCTGCAACAGGCCATCAGGCCTACAAGGCAGAAGAGGATATGTATGTATGTATGTATGTATGTAATAGACCATGCAGCGAGTAAACTTACTTTTTTCTGGCTAATCATTAAGATAATATTGGACTGACGCGGGGTGTAAATTTTAGCCATGATAACCTCTTAGAACGAAATAATCGTGAACGTGATGATATGGGATGGATTGTAGACTTACCTCGATATGGCTGTGACTGCACATGTAACACACACATGAGTGTGAGAATTGACCTCAACAATGGAGCCATGTTTATATATTAGCATAAAACTGATACTATTCTCTCATCATATACTATCCCCAAGTTGTTCAACAATTCATCTGGTTCAGATACACATATCCTCAGAAATAATCTGAAGTGGAAGACATTAAACCTCTATATATTATAATGTAGATGTCACGGTATGTTTCATCATTCAATTAAAAAACTCATCCTCCGGCGGATGCGTACACGGGAGATCACGTGTGTGTTATGAAAGCCGAAGAGAGCCGTTTAGTTGTAAGCTAGTCTTCCCATTTAGCAAATTCAACCTAAACGAATAGCCTGTGTTCAAGGAGCGGGTTAATGAACTCCTCCAAATATTTCACTCACCTGTTTGACTGGGGAGTTATAAACACCAAACGTATTATTCTCGATGGTATTCTTGATCAGCTAGTCCTTGGTCGGCTAATCCTTGGTTAGCTGGTTCTTGATCGGCTAGTCCTTGATCATCTACTTCTTGATCGGCTAGTCCTTGATTAGCTAGTCCTTGATCGGCTAGCCCTTGATCATTCAGTCATTGATCGGCTAGTCCTTGATCAGCTAGTCCTTGATCGGCTAGTCCTTGATCAGCTAGTCCTTGATCGGCTAGTCCTTAATCAGCTAGTCCTTGATCGGCTAGCCCTTGATCATCCAGTCCTTGATCGGCTAGTCCTTGATCAGATAGTCCTTGATCAGCTACTCCTTGATCAGCTAGTTCTTGATCGGCTAGTCCTTGATCAGCTAGTCCCTGGTCATCCAGTCCTTGTTCACCTATATTATCTTAAAATGACAATTCTTATGTGAACATCATGACATGTAGAAATATTCAATGTAGATATATACCCGCTTTATCGTCATACTTTATTCATTGTGTATTGTTTTCATCAATTAAATTGTGTATTGTATCACCTGTAATCACAATATTTGTATATTGCTATCAGGTTATCTCCTAACATTTAATGTCTACAACAATTTTCTGAAAATGACATTTTAATATCTGTCCAATCTGACTGACATTACTGGTTTACATATTCATATATGTGTATTGGCTAAGATCACATTATACCTTGTATATATTCTGCGCGTATAGAGCTGTTTGTAACGTTGTTCACTGCTGAAGATGCTATAACTAATAGCGAAATATACAGAACGAAATTGTCATCCCTACTCGGAGTTGCTTTTCTTCTCTATTATTGGAAAATCATCAGTGGTTCCAATGGATTCTTGATCATCCAGTCCTTGATCGGATAGTTCTTGATCAGCTAGTCCTTGATCGGCCAGTTCTTGATCGGCTAGTTCTTGATCGGCTAGTCCTTGATCAGCTAGTCCTTGATCATCTAAATCTTGATCGGTTATTCCTTCCCACTTTCCAACCAGACAGAAATATCATATGAATATGTGACTTTTAGTTTTAGCGATATTATCAGTTCATATGGTTGAATAAATTGATATTGTACCACCACAATACTCAGATAAGCATGCCATATCCAAATCAATCGTTTGTCGTGTTATGATATATTGCAAACATAAGATACTAGTTTATCCTGGAGTGGTATGTATCTTAAATAAAATATGCGACTTCCAGACCTCCATACTCAGAAAACCGCATTTGATCAGAATGTAGTATAAATAGAAGGGAAACTTTCATATTAGTGGGCGAATCTTGATGTTTGTCTTCTTAAGTCACTTGTTTTCTGCTGTAAATAGAGCGTGACCACGTATGTTTAACAACGCATATACCGCCATACGTTAACACTATATCTGACCTGCGGGGAGAAACTTTTCTCTGCAGCTCCGGACGAAGAGACCCAGAGAGCTGACTTAAGGATGTCCGCTGGTGGTAAATCAAAGTAATTAACTTTTGGAATAATGTGTGTTGTTGCATTCATAATTGTGTAATATGAGAAGAAAAAAAACAAAGAAAAAAATATAGGTTGGTGTGCATTTTTTAGCTATAGGCAACGTTAAGTGGACTGCCCATGCTCAATTTGATAACCCAGAAATCATAGAAAATAGCTCTAGTTTTGAAACATATTCATGAAAAATTCTTATAAATAGTATTTAACTGTTTCTTATATTCTAACTGTTTGTAGATAATCACAATGTCTATAAAAAATTATCAAACTGGATGGATGTTGCTGAGAGGAACCATCTTTGCTTATTTGCTGATAACGTAACGGGGAGCTCTCAAGTATATATTCGACATTTATCGATATGTACCTGTGGGCAGATTGTAGTTGAAGACCTCCTTGCACACCATGGGCTTCCTAAAGAAGTTGCGTACAGACAAATGTTGGTGAAATGGCAAACAAATATTTTGGGCCCAGTTGCATAATTTAGGCCCAATTATGTAATCTACGCGCATGGTTGTTTAACCATTAAATAAGCAATAATGTTCCACGTTCAACCTTCAAAATACTTCCCTATCGATGTCTACTTCCATGAAACAGAATAACGGTGAGTGTTTTGTGGGTATCTGCAACAATTGAGAGGCTAGGAAAATGGATGGTCGTAACAGGCCACCATACAAACACATATATTGAATGCGTTTCGGTTAAAAAAATCGAAAAAAATGAATGAAAAATAACTTTGGACAGTGATGGAACAATTCTTTCATTTACAACATACTTTTTTCAAGGGTTTTCTATTCCTTTAACCTAAGAAAGGGAGATAAACCAGTAGGAAAAAACAGGCAAAATGGATGCCAAATCTAAAAAACACCAGCGGCCATCCTTAATAGCGAATCATATTAGCGTCATTTTGAGACTATTTGCATAAACCTAGGTGCAAAGGATCATGGGAAAAATAGCGCCCTCGAGGTCCTCAGAAAGTCATGTTTTCGATATTTTTCTGCCTTTCTTGCCTGAGGGAGCATGAAAATAGTTTATTTTGCCAAAACTAATTATTCTCCATCATATTAATTAGGTTTTGAGAGAAAATGTCGAGAAATACAAAAATTGGGAAATTGGTTCGATAACAGGCGAAAAATGCCTTCCGACAAGATGATGTGGATGTGACGTCATCATGGCGGACACCTTGGGTTTCCCTGTTGAGCTTGACCCAAACGTAGTGGATGGAAAGTTTCAGTCCTCTAATGCAAATCTCCCAAACCCGGCCAGGCATGAGATAACCCCAAATCGCTCAGGCCTGCTATGTTTAACGAGAATGTTGTCTTCACGAATAACTTAGAGGAGTTGATGCAGAACAATTGTCGTTACAAGAGAACCCCATTATTTCCCCTTGTGATTCATTGCTTAAAATTTTCGTTCCCCAGCATTCCAGGCCATGCGCACTACGTACTCTACATAAACAACAGAACATCCGACTGCAAGTGCGTCATGTACTACGAGTTAAGTTTTATTGAATAATACTAAAACCACATTATTACAATATCCTTTATTCTCGATTTCTTCAATCATTTTCATTCAACTTCGGTATTATAAAGGCTCCCATTTACAAGGCGTCTTGCAAGCAGTATTATAACGGCTCTCCACAGAAGGGACAGCTTTTATTGCCAGTTGTAATGTAACGACTCTCCAGCCGTACATAAACAAGAAGACATAGGCTGTTATTGCCGGCAGTATTGAACAGCTTTCCAGCTACAAATGTCAAACATCGGCTTTTATTACCATCACTCTTCGGGCCATACAATGTCGTCATGCAAAACATCTATTATAACGGCTCTTCAACCTCAGCGCTCAGCGACTTACATTTTATAAGTATTTTTCTTCTCGACAAAAATACCAGACCGTATACCCACGCAAAAGCCTGATATAACGAATTTATCACAATGAAGAGTCCTTTTCCTAGTTGGTTTAACCTGTATCACCACATGAACCTGACGGAGAGATCCTTAATCTCTTTGGTTAATTTTAACTTTTTGAGTTTCACTTTCATATTTTTTTAAACAGTTGCAATCCCACACTGCTCGTACCCACCGAGAAATCATTGCTGTGGTGAAACCTGTTCACATACATGTAGCTGCTTACGTAAAACAGACACGTCAGAAATAAATATAATATCCACACATACACTGTACCTCACATCGCAGTATATTCAATACAATTGGTTATATGTGATAATTTGAGCCCCCAAAGGCCATTTTATTAACTTTATTATGGCACAGATGTGTACAACAATGATATTTCTTTTGAGTTAAACACACCATGTGTTTTACCATGGAGTCTCTTTTAACTCCATGGTTTTACCGAATAACATATTACATATAAAGAAGGAAGCCCAGGTGGGATCTAATGCCATTAGATGCTACCTCTCAACCAATCGGGGTGGATTATATGACGTCATAATTTCTTCGCGTGTCCAGTTGAACTCACCCAGAAGGGTAATAGGATTGAAATGGATAGCAAAATTTATCGGTTACGTGTATCTTCTTGTACATCCTGTTGCCGTACATCATGGAGCCAATTAAAGTTGGAGAGACAGTTTTTTTCCGCGGAGATTTATTCAAAGTTGTTGATGTCATTATACCTTTTTGAACGTATGATAGGTACACAATCCAATTATTGGATGACGGGAGAATTTCAGATGTATTCTAAAACCAAGGCACACGGTTACATCATTTTGATCGTTAATGGCGTTTTAGCACGTCCCGATAGCTGCCATACTGTGGACTCTCCAACCCGTGTCGATTTCAGGCACGCGACTTGCAGGTGTTGCTTGCTTCGAGCCAAAGCATTTTTTGTCACGTATAGGCGTGTTAATCCAGTTTTAAATACACGAGAATGTTATTCTTTTCAGAAAACATCTCCACAATGTGCCGTTTTCAGTATTGTACAATAGAAATAATTACTTGTGTACTGCGGTAAAACACCTAGAATAGATCGCGCTGCAATAGGATGAGCCTTCACGTTTGATCACTAGACCTGAGTCTTCAAACGTGAAGACCCATCCATTTGTAGCGCGATTTGTTCTAGGTGTTTTACTGCAGTAAACAAGGAATTATTTCTTAAATACACTGATGCTTTTTATGGTGAATTAAAACTTTAAATGTCGGGCAGACTAAACTCTGACTAAAATTTATTCTTAATTTGTAGAACTTGTATCTGGCAATAAAGAAGTTTTATCTATCTATCTATTCACGTTTCAATATCCTCATATATATGCTTACAAGTTTCATAATATTTCTCGAACTATTTGCGTTATAGTAAGTGAAATTCTTCAGATTGAATACCCTACATGCCTACATACTGATATTGCCTGTAAAATTCGACGTGCAATTACGCATTAGTCGTACATGTCCGGGCCCTCCGGCAGGTCACATCTGGTACCAAGAAAAAAACTCGTCATATCTTTATATTCATACTCCTCCTGGTGCTCATCTCACATGTCTTATCTTCGGATGAGCAGAAACCTGGTTCATATTTGTGCGGGTGTTCAGTAGAGCTGAACACTTCACAGTTCACGGTTTCACTCTGGAAAGTCGCTGGTGAAGTATACCAGGATCCGCCTAATCTCCCCCCCCCCCCCCCACGCCGCCCACCCAAGCTCCGTTAATGAAATACTTGCTAGAAAATTTCCCCCTAAACAAAAAAGTGGCTGAAGAAGGGGTGTCACCTGTGGAACCTCCTTACTGTAAAAGGAAGTGGAAAATGACAAAAAATTTAGTTGCAGTTGGTGCCAGAATCGCTCGACCTTATCAGTATTGCTAAATATTATACACAGTTTTAGCACAATTATATATACTCCACCATCTCTACATATTATGTCGTATATAGTCATAGCATCATGAACATAAGAAAATATACTGTTGCAGGCACGGCGGAACAGGGGGGACGGGGGGGCCCAATATTTTCAGCAAAAAAAACTAAAAACAAGAAAAAGGCAGAAACAGATAAAGAAAACGATAAAGCGAAAAACCTATATCTGTATTGAATGCAGATTTTACTTTTCAACAAGCATGATGGGGGCATCCTTGCTCATTCCATAATCCCAATTAAGTCCTGGTTCGTCTGTCAAATCCAAGCCATGACGGATAGCTTGTACACTACAACGAATATCAGCCACTTCAACAGGAAATATTTATGAGCTTATGATCTCTCCGAACATGCCCATATTTGAACGAATTAAGTGCCAGTCAATGTCTCCATCTGGTTGCTTTGAAGTCAGATGTTTATAGTATATCGAAGTTTTTTTTAATTTAAGACTTGTTGTTTCCTCTCGACTTCAAAGAGTTTGTCTTTCAGCTTCTTCTTTACTTAGGGAGCTTCTTGAAATAAGAACATGAGTTCCTTGATAGGAATGGCATATGCCGGTTAGGCAAATCGGATACACCATGCCCAGTGTGGTGTTCTGATCTGGATGGATTAGAATTCCAATTGGAATGGCTTATGCCCTTCCCCTCTTGTTATGGCATAGCCATCCTTTGTCTGCCCAGTTCCAAAAAGTATGCCATGGAGTTCCTAGGAGTTCCAACTCGGCGCAGCATGCCTCTCGGTTTGGAATGCCTTATGTCAGTTCCTAGCATGCCCCAATTTCAAGAAGCTTCCTTAAACTGCAGCTTTAATCTAATTAAACGGAGATTACACGAAGGTAGCGTATTGCCCCAAAACACCCTCCGTTCATTGGTTGTACTTTAAACGGACAGTTCCAGTAATAACTGTACAGACCTAATCTGCGTACAACACTCTTAAAACTAAAGTGCTGTATACAACATTTATAATGTTGTAAATAACACTTTGGTAAGTGTGGAGGAGGGAAAACATTTGTAAATGTTAATTTAACACTTTCGAAAGTGTTGCTGGTTTCAACACTTTGTAAAGTGTTAGATTTCAACATTTTAACAGTGTTATGATCTCGTTTCCAACCTTTATAAATGTTGAATTCTAACACTTGCAAGTGTTGGATTTGTGTCAATATTTAACACTTTTAATAATAATGTTGTATCTCGTTTCTAACCTTTATAAATGTTGAATTCTAACACTTGTAAGTGTTGGATTTGTGTCCATATTTAACATTTGGTAAATGTTGACTTTCAGCACTTTGCAAGTGTTGGGATTCAACACTTTGTAAGCGTTGGTATTCAAAAAGGAGATGGCATGATAAGGTGGCATTTTGGCCTATATACATGGTGCAGTTGAACCCTCCCACCACAGAATAAAATGTTCTGAAAATAATTGTGTTCTAATGTAATAGCAAAAAATATGTACACAGTATGTGAAAGTTCTAGCTCGATTGTGTTATGACTGTAATTATTACATGAAATTAAAATCCGCATCATATGCTATTTTGTGAAAAAGGGTCTAAATCGAATCATTCTAACAAACATTTAGACACGAGGTACCAGGTTAAATGACCCGTAAGACCCTTTTTTCACAAAATAGCACATGCTGTGGATTTTAATTTCATGTGAGAACTATAATCTTAATGCAATCAAGCTAGAACTTTCACATATTGTATACATATATTTTCTCGTCATTAGATTAAAACAATTATTTTTAGGACATTTTAATTTCTTGATTTCAACTGCACCATGTATTCGTATGCCGCCTTATCGTACCATCTACTTTTAAGGCATTTCACACAAAAAAAATTGCCTGTTAAAATTTGCAACAGCAACACAGTAATCCTTCTATGATCCGTTTTCAACTCCCCCACAGACAAATTGCTGTGGAAATGTAACTGTGGTACTTGTGTAAGTGTAGGTCATATTCAAGATAATGATTTAAAGAACATAACAAAATAAAGTTCACTTGCATTCAGACACAGACGAATAAAAACAGGAGTGAGATTGAAGTCTGACCCCTTGACATCTGCAGGACATAATTGTAGTAATGCAAGGAACTATACAGATTTGTGACAATGTATCGTTACGACCTGTTAAGCAAGAAGCAGGGTATAAATTTCATAAAGTTTATCTTAGATATGACAAACTTGCAGAAGTACCAAAGTTACATTTTAAAATAAGCATTCCTCCATTTGTATGACAAAGAAGAATAAAAAAAAATTCAAGAGTATGCTTTACTGCTTTTTTAAACAATATGGGAAGTGTTCATGAATATATTTTCACAATAAAATTCATTAAGGTCACAGTTACTTAGTTTCTCATGAAGAGTTGTTTTTTTCGGCCACATGGATATAACCATCAATTCACTCTATACCAAAAATGTTGTGTAGTTCTGTTGAAGTATATATTTGATACTTTGTTCATGTATATTTGTTACATATGCTGTTATAGTTGTACGTTGACTATTCACATATCACCCATACAACCCTAGCATTGTTTAGTGCCATCTTGTTATGTCATGAATCACAGAGAGAAAAAAGAATTTGATGTAAAGGAATTCTTTCTTTCTCTCCATATTATTTATTGTGAGCATAACTCTTGAGAGAATAAAACTGTTGGCAGAATACTGTTCTACCAAACAATTATGTAACCATATCCTGAAAATAGCAGAGGCTGTATCAAATCATACGGAACAGTACATGACCCATTCTCATCTGTGTAGAAATAATTGCAACAAATACCACTTACCCATTTTTGCCCTATTACTTGTAGTTTGTCATCCTTCATACGTCTTACAAGTGCTAAAAAATCCGGTTGAAGATTTGTTCTCCATGATTCTCATTACCAGATTGTTCCGTTCTCCAGGTGACATGTATTGGCTTTTGCCCAGCACCTGAGGAGCTCAAGCCTGCTCCCTTCAACACCCCCAGGTCAAATCCCCCCCCCCCCCCTCCGAGTGATGCCCTAGCTGTGTCTGCTATACTAAACATATCCCCTCCCCCACACGAAGAAGTTATGAAAGCTGAACTCAATCATATCTATCATCACACAGTGTGATGCAGTCACTATCACCAGTTAATTGAGCCCCGCTTTTAATCGCCCCACCCCATGCCCCCATATACTCTGAATCCCTCTCTTCTATCCGCTATATTTTCACCCTTCTGAACAAATGCCCAGTTGGCGATTTGTTTTCTTAGCAACTGATTCAGGAAGAATACTGTACTGAACATTGTTCAGCCAAGATTAATTGTTCATCTTGGAACAATCGGAGGAACAACACATCACTGAGGTCCTGTTTCCTCATCTCCATCAAATATGTAATCCATGAATTTGTCACTGAATTCGAAGTCGCTCACAATAATAGATTTCACCACAGTTTCTTCTAAGAAAGTATTTGATCATAATTAAATAAACTCCATTATTTCATAAAAATAAAAAAAAATAAAAAAAATAGTTTCTCATGACCCTCTCACATCTATATGTAAGGGCAAATAATTAGAATTCATATGGGAATTTTCAAAAGATCTCCTTTTCTTCATATTTACAAGCATTTGGTTTGGAAGATCCATAATTAATAATTGTCGCACTCAGTATGTCTCTTCTTACAAGCAAGGTCATGAGAAACAAACAATTAACAGCGGCCCGACTATCACTTATCATTCTGTCATATTCTCATGTTTTCTTCAATTAATTCTCCAAATTTCTATTGTCTTTTTTAAACCTTCTTTAATAACTTTATTCAAAGTGTTAATAACTCAATTTAAAAGAGAACATCAGCTGTAGAAAGTGTTCATAACTCCTTGAGAATTTGACCCGAAAAATGCCCATCTCGCTGTCCAATGCGTACACAGATTGTGATCTAAAAAGAGACAGCTGTATTTACAAATTTGATGACAATACACGGTTGCCAAGGGGGCATTCATTAGTCAGGGTTCTACCCAGAAAAATCCCGAGTGCTGGGTATTTTCAGTCAAAATATGTCTACAATTATTGGCAAAATTTGATAAAAAAAATTTGAACCCTATGCTTATAACATAAGAGAATAGTACACAACCAGAGGAGGGTGGGGGAAAGGGGGCACTAATTTTGCGTACAGAGAATGGGGGGAGGGGGAATATGTAATACTTTAATGCTCCCCAATTTAATGCAACCCATGACCAGAATGCATTTCATCATTGCTTATCATTCCTGTGATATGGTGATAAAACAATAATGGGTGACAAATGGGCCAGTTCTGATCCAGAATGGGTTAAATGTCAATGTCACTGATTTTGGGCTTCTTGTCCACTTGCATATGCGATACAAGGTTTCTCAGGATTGAACCCAAAAATCGGTCGATCACACAGACTTCTGATAAGATTTCTTTCATCCGATCACATGCATGTGTGAACTAAGTCTGGTGCTCCTAGGCATAATCGTTCTTGAGATATGGTGGTATTGCGAAAACAGACCGACGTATCCCCTGTTGATATGAGGACAACACCCCAAGAAAGCCTAAGCCTTCTCATTCTTGAAATATGTTGGTAAAAACAACTGCTAGTAAGTGACTGTATGAGTGGAATATATTCAGGTCAAATGAGTCACAGACTGATGGTGATTCAGACAAAAACTGACACAATCAGAATTCACCGCACACAAGAGCTTTGACATGAGACAACGCAGATTTTGGTGATCATCTCTAAATCTGATTGGCAGTCTCTCTTTCTCAGAGATGCCATAAATAGTCTCGAGGAGTAAAAATAATGAGGTTAGTTGATCCGCATATTCCAGATTGAATTTATTATGCAGCTTGAAAAGCATATCAACTGCAAAAGTTATGTCGTTCCCGCAAGGTATCGCAACGCTGTCGACGATGATGAAATATTAGGATACTGCATTATTCGTTCCCAGGCAAAGGACATATGGCTGTGACCTCCTGCCTCTAGGTAGTGAACTGCACTGGTTCAAACCTGAAAAAGAGTGTAAGATGATTCTATTTCAACATTTGCAATCAACCAGTCTAATAGTAACTGAAGTTCAATCTAACTCAAGATATATGCACTTAAGCATCTTCACATGGTGATGACAGTGTGTAACAAATTTCTAAAGAATCTAGAATCTTAGTCGCACAACCCTACCCCAGAAAGTTAGGTAGGTAGGTAAATACATATATTTATTCGAAGGTCAGGTTTTCCTTTCGCGGTGGATGGAAGAGTTAAGGTGATTAGGTCCAGATACCAAGTTCTTATGAAAATGCCATGAGAAAACTACTGTTTGCCTCGATTGTCAAAATGATTTCTGAGAAGATAACGAATCCTCGACATCGACATCCTTGAACAAGGGAAACCCCCACCATATACTCGGGTCAATCCTAGAATACAGGCGAAAACTGCATTCCTCTATGGATTGGGTCATGGAATATTTGCCTTCACAATGTGTGATACAGGGGCCGCGGAGCGCCCCCCCCCCCCACCACACACACACTTGTTATAGATCAATAAGTCCTATCTTAGATAGCACCAGTCCAACATTTAACAAGGCCGAGTTCAGCCCCTCCACTTTCAAATGTGCTTCGCAACTCCTGTGATACATGTTCACATCGCCGACTGCCGGAGAGCAAAATACTTGCTTGGCGAGCATTTTACGTTTGTTCACCTAAGAGTGGAGACAGGGGAGACAACTCTGACATTCCAAAATAAAATGATGACCTGTCTGAGAATCAGCGGAAAAAGTTCCCAGTCTACGAATTTTTGGACCCAGTCAGGGTGTAGTGGATAAGTGCAATCAATGCAGTATCTGATTATATGGCCACTGTTAATTGTTTGTTTCTCGTAACCTTGCTGGTAAAAATATACATGCTGAGTGCCATAGTTATTAATTATTAACTCGCAAACCAATTGTGTACAAAATATGAAGAAAATGAGCAAGTTTTACTCATGAAAATGTAAATCCCTCGTGGATTTTAATTATTTGCCCTCAAAATATAGATGAGGGCTGGTTACGGGGAAGGGAACATTAATTATCAGCGGCCTATATCTGAAAATATCAGCATATGGGGTCGGGCGAGGCTTAGTTTCGAGATACAGGGTGGAGCTCTGTTCCGGGGGTGGCGGGAGAGGTGGATATACCCCCCAGGGTGTAGTGGATGAGTGCAATCAATGCAGTGTCAGATATGCTATCTGAAAATATCAGCATATGAGCTCGGGCGAAACTTAGGTTTGGAGATATAGCCAGGGTGAAGCTCAGTTCCGGGGGCGGGGTGGGGATATACCCCAGGGAGTAGTGGACGAGTGTAGTCAAGGCAGTATCCGATATGCAAGGCTCGAAATAGGAACATGCCAAATATTAAAACATCCCTGCAGATCATGATGAACTACTCCAGCTTGAATCTCCATTCATAAAAGTAAAAAGGTCATGGTACATAACATTTTCCAAATAGGAGTAACAAGTAGTTATGACAGGTGCTTATTTCCAGGCTTGATATACTATCTGAAAATATCAGCATATGGAGTCGGGTCACGGCGGGTGAGACTGAGTTTCGGAAATAGAGGGAAGGGCTATGTTCCGAGTGTGGGGAAGAGGGGAGATACCCCGAGGGTGCAGTGAATGGGTGGAGTCAATGCAGCATCTGGGTATGGCATCTGCAAATATCAGTATATGGGGACGGGCGAAGCTTAGTACGCATGATACATGATAGAGCTCAAACTTTTACAAAATCTTGAACACAAAACTTGTATCCTGAAATGTTGATGACGAACAACCAGCCAGCCAGACATCAAGCCATAGGACGGCTGTTGCTTCGCAATCCGTCCAAAAACTGACTGTACATCTATGTTAGACAGTCTCCTTTGGAATTCGTTCTGCACAAATTGAAGGGTTCTTCTTGGTGCATTGTATTACTAAATTTTGGAATGAAATCCATACTCTGTAATTGAGGATACAATATCAAACAAGCAATGTACAGATGTATGTGAAAAGACAAGCCCAAAAACCAAGAGGCTGTCTGTTGCCAGGTGTTTGAGACAACTGGTCTTTGACCATGAGCCATAAACTGTGCTCAACTATTTCATGGTTTTCTCAAGACTGTCCATCATATTAACATTTGATATCAACTCATATTCAAAGTATTAATGCATGAACACAAAATATCTTTTCTTTACTTTGTTTCTTTACTCGAAGTTGCGGTGAAAGGGACATTACGGCTGGACATATTGAATGCTGCAGTAACCTATATGAATAGGTGGGGAGGGGGGGTGTGGTTCAATGTAACACTCAATGTTATTTCACCAATATAGTGACAACCAGTTTGAACTCGGAAGCCGGAGTATCCGGAGTGAACCACCAGCCGTTGGCGAGTAACAGGCAAACTTTCAGACATGCACCAGCGGGGCTCGAACACAGACCGGTTCAGCAGTGTGAGCGATCACCAATCAGCCACTGAGCCCCCTCCCCCCCCCCCCATGAATAGGTTGTTGGATTATCATGGATGGTAAAGCTTTCTGATAACCGGACAGTTTGCATGTTAGGACAACCTGGAAATTACAATATACATTGCTATGAAAAGCACAAGGCTAAAAATTGTTATTCCAATCGAACTGTTAGTGTTACTCGCAGAAGTCTGGAGCCATTTACTTGAGGAATTATTATCTGGATTTGCAAATATTACCTTCTGATAGTTCATTGCAAGTCTGCAGTTCCTCACAGAGCCCACCGCTCTCTTCACTCTTGTGACATCTTTGCGATCTTCAATATGTTTGGCACATATCGGCTTTGTTAAAAGTGTCGATCCCGTATCCTCTGAATTCGCAAATTCTTGATCAATCTGAAAATGAATATATATTTGCATAAAGATTAATTGACTGGATAGGACTGTCTGATGGAAATCAACGAAGCAATACTTTATTCCACCGTGACCGAGTATATCAAAATATTTCCAATTGCCTGAAGGCAGGGTTGTCCTGTGAGATCGGAGGTTGAAAAGTGTGGCAGATCATAACGCTCCTTTAACGCATGCGTATTTCAACTGAAGAAGTCGCAAGAAGAACAAGAATGCGATCCTTCCATAGACCTGCAGGTAAAAATACCTGACGAACGAACAGTAGTGATGAAACGGTTACTCGAGTGCTCGTGAATGGGTACAAAGTTGCGGGTACTCGATTACCGAATTACTATTTGAATACCCAAAATTCTGAGAATGATCCCCTTCAGAAATTAGACAAATGGACAAAAATAGCAAAGACTCAAAGGGTAATCAATCAAGCTTCTCGATCAAGGTATTTTTCCCAACCTGCTTGATTGAGTCACCACGTGCTCTGAACGCGCGCGCGTGAGAGGTGCACGAGATTTGATTTGTACGAGAACCGATCCAGAGCCCGTAATTCACGAAAATTGTATGAAAAAGACGCCTGTAATTTCTCATTTTTCCGGGGCTCTTACTCCAGGGCCAATACACTCATACTTCACTCCTTGGCAAACTAAAAGAAAAATAATTAGAGGTTCTTTGTCACGCCTCCCCCCTCAGGCACATTTGTTCATTTAATCACATCGGATGGGTTATGTTACCACCCTAGTTCAACAAACAAGCTGAACCCTGCTGACATTTAATTTTGTGATATTGACAATGCAGGGTTCAGCCGTTGAACCGAAATTTCCTATCGCAAAATTTTCGGCCATCCGACCTAGGTAACAGCGGGTGGATTTGGGCTCACAAAAATCGATAATACCTACCGCTTTGCACTCGTTTGGATAGAATACATATTTGCCTACTTCCCTGGCCATTTATTTTCTCCGTCCAGCTTCTTTAATTTCCATAAACGGCAAAAGAAAAAAAAATCATCGCGGCTGATCTTCCAAAAAAACGAAATCCACCGCCATTTTGAAAATATCACTATATGGTGACACGAGACTGATCGTACCTCGATTGTAATTTCGGGACTGTAGACGGGAAGGTCGGAAACGGCTCATTCATAAGGCTGTCACATTATCTGCTTTTAAATGTAAAATTGTAACTATCGGTATCAAGCATAATAGAAGGCACATACTGAAAAGGGTGATTCACGGGATTTTTCATCTCCCTAAGCGACTGGATCGACTGATCGGATTCAGTTTTTCCGACTCTTGTGATCCAGAATTTAGAATAACATCACGCGAGATAATCAGGGTCACGTGATAGTGTTCTAAAATGGCGGTGGGTTTCGTTTTTGGAAGATCAGCCGCGATGATTATTTTTTCTTTTGCCGTTTATGGAAATTAAAGAAGCTGGACGGAGGAAATAAATGGCCAGAGAAGTAGGCAAATATGTATTCTATCCAAGCGAGTGCAAAGCGATAGGTATTATCGATTTTTGTGAGCCCAAATCCACCCGCTGTTACCTAGGTCGGGTGGCCGAAAATTTTGCGATAGGAAATTTCGGTTCAACGGCTGAACCCTGCATTGTCAATATCACAAAATTAAATGTCAGCAGGGTTCAGCTTGTTGAACTAGTTACCACCCATGACAATTTAAACATAATTGTGTGGGGATTTCCCGATCTCCGTTTAATCATAATTTACTAGGTAATCACACATCGGAACTGCCCTTACAAAAAAATCTTATAGGATCCTATAAGATAAAATCGTATAGGATCCTATAAGATTTTGGCCCAAAATCCTATAAGATTTTTTAATAGGATCCTATAA
The DNA here is from genome assembly GCA_036873755.1 of Hanleya hanleyi. Taxonomy (NCBI): domain Eukaryota; kingdom Metazoa; phylum Mollusca; class Polyplacophora; order Lepidopleurida; family Hanleyidae; genus Hanleya; species Hanleya hanleyi. The sequence goes on along the minus strand of JAVTVY010031616.1, from coordinate 77,535 downwards.
GATTAAAATCCTATAAGATTGAAATCCTATAGGATTTTTTAATAGGATCCTATAAGATTAAAATCCTATAAGATTGAAATCCTATAAGATTGAAATCCTATAGGATTTTTTAATAGGATCCTAGAAATCAGGATCCTATAAGATTAAAATCCTATAAGATTGAAATCCTATAGGATTTTTTAATAGGATAAAATCTTGTAGGATTTTTTAATAGGATCCTATAAAATTTAGTTATGGAATGGATTCTTAGAAATCTACAGGATATAAAGTTTCTATAGGAATATTTGGATGAGTGATATAGGTCATCTTTTATAGTAACTCCATGAAATACAAAATGCCCCTGTGCTGTAAAATAGTAAATACATCAGAAAATGTATTAGCATAAACATTGCTTGTTTTGGATGTAGCACAGCTATGTTAAAGAAAATCTGGTAAATAACTAATGCATAGAAAGAAGAACAAACAAATACATATAATAAATATTTCTTTATTATGTACATGTACATGTGCACTTTTGAGATATAAACAGAGGAACATATGAAGGCATCATAATCTCTCCATCAGTTTTCCGCACAATTTCTGCTCGCCATTGAGTTTCGACTTCATTGCTTCCCGAATGACTTTCACGGAACTTGGGAATACGAATTTCTTCAGGCAGTAGTCTGTAAGAGAATGAAATAATTTGCAGTTAGCCACTGAATATCAATATATTCAATCACAACATTTCAAACTATAAGCTATCAAAAACATGGTCATTGAACTTGGGATTAATTATCAGATGTTTGGAATATTTATGAAGAAAAGTTTTTACCTTGGATGGCTTGATCTTTTCTTGGTCAATTGCAGGCTTAGCCTCTACCTCTCTTGTCGCATTGGGTTTCATCCCTGTCAAAGTATGGGAGGCCATTTCATTCCTCATGAACAATGCACTCATTAGGTCCATAGTCATCTTTCTCGGATGAAATAAAAGATACAAAATGTGTACTGACAATTGGATTGATAATATTCAGTCAGAATGTTAATAGTCATAAATTGCAGAATCATGTTGACAAAGGATCAAATCTCATTGAATTATTATTTACTAAGATTAATTACATTAAATGATTATTTACAAGTGATCGCTTGTTAACCATTAAAAGTCAGTGTCATTTAATATGCATTTTAATGGTTAGCAAACTTGCAAAAAACAAATTTAAAATCTTACCAGTAAATATAGATGAGACAATTAATGAGAAATCTTCTCAATGGTCAAAATAATTAATTATTTGATAATAGCCTAGGGATTTAGCTGAATAGTCATGATAGTTGAATTTATACTTGCATCATCTGACTCGTCATAAACAGGTGCCACTGGAAGGTTTCCTTGTCGCTGCTAGTTTAATTTCTCGAGGATGTTGTTTGGCTCATTCTTCCGGGCATCACAAACTGTCTTGCTCATCTTCTTTGTAGGCTCTCTGATCTCCTGTGGGGAAAACAATTATTACCATATCATATCGCGATTTATTTCGAAAATAAACTCAACAATTTTCAAATCAATTGTGTACTAACTTTAAATATTGAAATAAGCAATGTGAAAATGCAATGCAATGCGTAACCAAACAACCTGGAAATTCTAATTAATGACATTTGACTTCGTTCAGATAATGTGTATGAAAGAATGTACAGTACACGATACCCCCCCCCCCCCCCATCACAATTGAAAAGTACATAAATGGGGTACAACACGTATTAAAGTTTAGGCAACAATACCAATTTACGTTTATATTGATATGTAAGAGGAATACGATGGAGTGTTGAATTGAGTGAACAATTAATGGACGATACTAACCACAATTTGTAGCATCATATAGATCAGCCCTTAGTTCGGGTTGTCAGGAATAGTACACACCACTGGTACATTAGGCCTACCCGGAACTGGGCAAAGCTGTCTTGTAAGTGTATTTGTATTCCTTCGCCAGAGTCCACAGTGAAGCTGTGAACGTCATAATAAAAACATCATTGATAAACTGTTCATTATGGTGGGGTGAGGAGAGATGCAATTTGACAGGACAGGAAGCTCAGACTGTGAAACCGACAGTATGAAATAAAAGCCAGGACTTGAAAGAATCACAAATCAACTGTTATCAATTCATTCATATGTTATGTTAATTTTGTCATGTAAACATCTGAAATGGCTTGACTATTGAAGGTGGAAGGTATACCAGTACAGGAAATGACACAATGAGATTGTAAAAACACCCCCTTCTCAATCTGGGTTTCTCACATTGAACTGTGCAAAGAGTCACCCAGCATGGTTAATCCCTTACACAATGGACCACTAAGACAAACTGGTCTATTCTTGTGAGGTTGACTGGTTATTTGAATTAACAAAATATACATGTCTGTTCAGCTATTGATATATGTTAGACAACATTTTATATCTAAGGTTAATTACACTGGGCTTAATAAAAGTACATGCCTAACTATCCTACCCATGAGATTAGAGAAAACGAGAAAATCAACCAACAAGCCCTTTCTTTCATAATTTGGTGAGATAAATAAATCTTTCCAAGGCAGTATAATGTTTTGGTTGTTGTATTTACAGCGTAATACACAACCCTGACAAAGTTACTTATATAACTAAAATATATTTTAAACTAGTCCAAAATATTCCAGACTTAACAAATGGAGACTTTAGAATGCTAATTTAGCCTACAATTTGCAAAGGTACTTACCATCAATCTGAGTCCGTTCCATCAGCCATATATAATCGGAAATATGACGTTCACTGTCCTCAAATCAGTCAGCTATTAATAAAATAACTGCAAAAAAATCTTTCTTGTCTCTGTGCAGCGCGACCTAGTGTGAACAAGCAGAGTTACCTCCCCTCCATTTGAAGTGGAGAGATTTTGTAAATACCATTTAGATTGGGAAACCATTTGAACTGATCAGAAGTTTATTCATTCATGAGAATCTTCAAGTAGTTGAATGATAACAAAACATTTCATAATGAAATGATGACAATCAAGGTTTCAGGGATGTCTGCTGGTGATTTTTTCTTGGCAGCAGTTTTTGACATTCGATCCCCTCTCTCACCACAAAACTCATGTCCCAGGCCCCTGTGAGAACGACTGGAGTTATGATATCTGTCAGATATTACCATTCGGGGATAGCAGAAAAAGTCTATTTGAAACTTCAGATAATTGAGCTTCCATACACAAATTACGGTAGTCTTGATCAAAAGTTCCACGATGTACCACAAAATTGCGAAACGTACGGCGCACGGATAAAGGGGAATAATTATGTCGCGACAAAGTGAAATTTACCCACGTTGGAGAACAGCTGAACGATGAAATATCTTGTGTTTATGGTGTAACTTTCAGAGAATAGCAGGCGGAAGAGATGTCATAAAATCAACATCACTATGACGACGACAGGGTTTGTGACATGAACATTTGCCAAATTCAACTAGAGAACAATTAAAATATTACACAAAGACACTCCCGGAATTAATACATGTATGGTCCAATCACTGTAGCCAGTCTCCTATTCTCCGAGATAACCTTCGGTACAATAAATCAATAGAAGTGTGTGTAGGTCTGAAGGTTGTGTTTATTCACTCTTTGTCGTGAATGCTGAAAGTCTATTATTAATTGCATGCAGAATTGTACACAAGGCCTATGTCTTCCATACAGGGCCGGGCTAAATCCCAAATCGCAGACAGGACAAATGACAAGCGGAACGTGTTGAAAATCATCTCTTTATTAATTATGACGTCACGAGAGACGTGGCAACGAATAGCAGAGAGAGAGAGATAGTGTGTGCGGTTACTTTTTGTTACTTACCGGATCGGTAAGTTTACATCCTTTCCGGCCGGGATTTTAGGCCGCGAAAAGGTTGTTAATTTTGTTTGAACGATCAATAGTCATCTGTCGGCACCTTCAATCGCATATTTTGTGTTTACCTATATGGTGTACAGTATCATCGATGCTTGATCATGCTTGCCTTGATGAAAAGATAGTTCTGTTTGGCGTCTTCAGTCGCTGCTGAGCCTCACCGATGTTTGCCGTGGTGACATCAATACAGGGTTTCGGAAAGCACAGGTGTTCCTCGTCGCATGGCAACGAAAGATACAAAGTTGCAATTTTGTTCCCGGTCCCGGCATATCCAAAGACTATATATGCTGGCTCGTTTGTCATTGGCAAAATGGACTGGACTGTTTTTGAAGAGCAAAATTTCTTCCGTATACGGTATACCGCTAGTTTACCTGTTCGCCGACTCGCCCGTCAAATTCTCTTTCTGATAATAATCCATGGATGCGGCCGTACTGTACTCAAAGAGTGTGTGACGTTCGAGCGGTCAGAAAACGTCTATCTTTGCGGTGTACACGAGACTTGAGGCGGCCTGGTCTCAGGCCCCTGTGACAAATTGTCAGGCTGATGTGAACGCAGTCTCGTATGACTGGAATTGGCCAACGAGGAAGGTCCGATTCAACCTGTCACCTTGTCTGGATCGAGGAGGTAGGATGGGAGGGACCTGTAGAAACAACCAAGGCAATAATAAAGTAATAATATTGTATTCTGCAATGTACACAGCTCTGTACGCGCACAATACCTGTAATAAAGATCCCTACTCTAGAGGTAGTTATCGTTAAGTGTTATCTTTATCTTAAAGAGAAAGACTAATAATATACAATATATACAAGAGACCCTATCTATGACGCGTCACGGCCCAGCCTCGTCCAGACCGGCTCTCGTCGTGGTATGGTACGGCGTCTCAGGTTTCTCTCCGGTCGTAGGCGTAGCCCCGGACTCTATGGAACGTCTACCGTGTCTAAGGTTACACGGCCCAGTTCATCTAAGCGTTATTAATCGTCTCTGGAATCCTCTCCGTATCACTGCCTCTCCTAGCAGTAGCCCTTCGGCGGCGTCGGTCCGTACAGCACACCACAGCGTCTTCGGCGGCAGCCCCTTTCGGCTCGGCAGACCTCACGTCTTCGGCGGCCCGAATTCGGCGGCGACCCCTTTCGGCTCGGCACTTCTCTGTTATCGGCGGCCCGAATTCGGCGACCCGAACATCGGCTCGGCAGACTTCACGTCTTCGGCTCGGCCCGATTTCGGCGACCCGTCTTCGGCTCGGCAAACTTCTCGTCTTCAGCTCGGCCCGATTTCGGCGACCCGACTTCGGCCCTCACGGCGTTGACCCAAGGACGAGTTAATAGGCTCAGATTGTCTGCATATATATGTGGTAATAACGCCCTGGTCTCGGAGGTGTATTATTACCTTACAATGTAATGTAAATTAATATCAATGATTTGTAATAGAATTCAAAGACTTGCGGCAAAGCATAATTCGAGCCCTGCGGCAGTGTAAATATGTACAATGGGTGTAAGCTTGTGTTATCAGTTACTCCTAGCCGAGGCCTGTGAATAACTAGTGTAGATGATTGTGATTAGATCTATTCCGTCCCTAAGGCCGACGATCTGGTGTCTGTGTGTGAGTATATGTAATCATGTAAAATGGTATTTGTGTGATGGGCTGCAGTGTGGGATATTTGGTGCTCTGTATTCCCCGTTGATGGACATCTCGTCTTCAGATACTGTGCGTGTTAGTATCTTATCCCCGTCTGGCGGTTCGTCTCGTCATCAGATACTGTGCGTGTTAGTATCTATTATCCCCAAGCTATGGCTTAGCTCTCGGCTTTCCAACCCTTCGGCAGATGGTTCGGCGCTGTTTCGGCAGTCAATTCGGCACTTTCGGCGCTTTCGGCACATTCGGCGCATTTGCGGCGATCCTGTCTCTGTGCTCTTCCGCACGATGTGCACCCGCCGATCGTCTGGGACAGATTGCCGAACGTCCATTTCTCTGCGTCTTATATAGGCTCTGGCTCCCATAATCCTTTGCGCGCCCAAACATGGCAGCCCCCATAAAACGAAAGTGTAGACTCAGGCGGTGTTGGATTTCGTGTCAGATCAACAGAGTTCGACTTCTCTCACCCGGTTTCGATGCAAGATGCGTGTCAGGGATATTTACACGTCACTCGCTGAAAGTTACAGCGCACAGTTAATACAGGTAAGTCGAATATCCACCATTATCGGTCCATTCACAATGCTATTTACACTGTCAGCATTAGAACGAAAATAACATTCTCCAGGTCATGGGCATTTTCGTCACACTACCCACGCCTTCGAAAACACGACGCCCTCGTCGTGGAGCTCGGCACAGCTACCAATCACAGGTGAGTAGAACAAACACGCAGTCTTTTATCCGAATGGGTAGATAGTCCACAGTATAATAACAAAGGCTTCAATACGGTAGAATTACATCAGACGTTCCTCCCAGCGGTCTGCTGGGTCGTCACTGAAGGAGGGGACATCAGGTCCCTGCTTCACGGCACTGACCAAACACTGCCGAATTACATTAATCCCGATAACGCGCGGGGCGTCTAATCACTCGACCTCGGGTCGTCCGCCGCGGTTCTGTCTCGGCCTCGGCCGGGGGTAAAGCTTCCATCTCGAGATCCAATGGTGATGCAGACTGCAAATCAACCTCGAAATCGGCAAATCTCCGTGGTCGCCGTATCTCACGCCCGCCCCGGGTCAATCGAGGTCGCCGGTCAACAGTCGGCGTTCTGACGACAGTCGATGGTTCCATGGGGTAAGGAAAGATAGCCCCATGTCCGACGCTATCATCTGATTCTACATCTCCATCGTCGCCAGACGTTTCTTCAGACTCACTGGTGGACGTCTCACGAGCATAGAAAGGCTTCAGCTTGTCATGGTGAACAACCCGGAGACCTCCGTCCTCATCTGCAATGCGGTAGGTCACGTCCGTGAGAGCTTCCTTTATCACGTATGGTCCTGCCCAGCGGTCTCGTAGTTTCCGATTCTCTCCACGTCTTGGAGCAGAAATGTACAGGTAAACCTGATCTCCAGGTTTATACTTTTGCGGGAAGGCCTTGCTATCATATACCCGCTTCTGGCGCCGCAGGCTCTTCCCAGTCACTTCTCGGGCGTTACGATGAATCTCGTCCATCTCGTCCCGTAGTTCTCCTACCCACTCTGTAGGTTCCACTTGCTGACGTGGAGGAGCTCCCAGTACCAAGTGAGATGGCAGAGAGACTTCTCTCCCGAACACCATCATATTCGGCGAGAATCCTGTCGTCTCATGGGCTGTAGCACGATAGGACATCACTACAAGCGGTATATGCAAGTCCCAGTCGCTTGGATGACGGTCAACACTGGCATGTAGCATTTGGGCTAATGTTCTGTTGAACCGCTCAATCATGCCATTTGATTGGGGGTGGTATGGCGTCGTCCTTGTCTTCCTCATCCCCAAAATTCGGCACATCCCTTTGAAGACACGGCTCTCAAACTGGCGGCCTTGGTCCGAATGGATCGCCATTGGAACACCGAACTTGGTCACATAGTGTTCCACCACAGCCTGTGCAACAGTAGTAGCTTCTTGGTTGGGCATGGCAACGGCTTCGACCCAACGGGTAAAATAGTCTCCGATGACCGCAATATACTGGTTTCCACTGCCCGTCTCGGGCATTGGCCCAAGGATGTCGACTGCAATCCTCTCTCCCGGACAACCAGTCATCTGTCCACTGTGTGGTCCTCGCGGTTTGCGTCCAGCCTGCTTTCTTCTGTTACATACATCGCAGCTTCGGCACCATTGGCGTATGTCCGTCTGCAGGCCAGGCCAGGTATAGGCCTGCCTCACCTTCGCTAAAGTCTTCTTTACTCCGAGATGTCCACCGGTGGGACCGTCGTGGCACTCTCTTAACACTTTACGGCGCAAGGAACGAGGTACAACCAGCAGTCGTCGCTTGACATTACCACGGTCATCCACCCAACGTCTAACCAACAGCGAATCGCAAATCTCCAACATATCGAAGGCACCCCACAGGCTCTTCGTGACGAGTCCGTACGGACTGACGTCTTCTCGGTTTGGTCGGCTACCTTGCCGCACCCAGTCGAGAACAGGTTGTAGGTCGGGATCTTCGGCCTGGGCTCGGCCGAACCCTTCGGTTGGCGACACCATCTCAATCACACGGGCGGCTGCCTGAACGTCATCGCTGCTTGATCGACCACACTGTTTGCATGGGATACGACTCAGTGCATCGGCGTTACCATGTTTTCTACCCGGACGATGCTCGATGTTGAAATCGTAGACGCCAAGGGCCTGAATCCAACGGGCCAGCTGTCCCTCCGGTTCCTTGAACCGCATGAGCCATCTCAGCGAGCCGTGGTCGGTGCGAAGCAGGAACTTCCGCCCAAACAGGTAGTGTCGAAAACATTTGACGAAATGCACAACAGCCAGCAGTTCTCTTCTCGTCACACAGTAGGCTCGTTCGGCCTTCGACAACACGCGGCTGGCGTATGCCACGACCTTCTCTTCTCCATCTATCACCTGTGACAAAACGGCCCCTATGCCATAGTTACTCGCGTCCGTGTCCAAAATGAAAGGGAGCTTAAAGTCTGGCATAGCAAGCACAGGCGCGGTTGTCAGCTTGTTTTTCAGGGTGTCGAAGGCTTGCTGCGCTGTGTTGTCCCATATGAAGACTGTCTTCTTTTCAGTTAACGTATGCAGCGGCGCTGCAATGGTGGCAAAGTCCCGGATGAAACGTCGATAGTAGCTGCAGAGACCCAGGAAGCTCCGAACCTCGGTCTGCGAAACGGGTGGAGGCCAGTCTCGCACAGCACGGATCTTCTGTGGGTCTGTTCCAATCCCATTCTGTGATACTACGTGGCCCAGATACAGGACTTGTCGTGCCCCTATGACGCACTTGGACGGCTTGAGCTTAAGACCATGATGTTTTAACCTCTCGAAGACCCCATCAAGACGCTGAATCATCTCGTCAAACGTTCGTCCAAAAACGATGATATCGTCAAGGTAGACGAGACACGTATCATAATGGAGTCCTGCTAGGATGGCTTCCATTAGACGCTCAAAGGTCCCGGGCGCATTGCAGAGCCCGAACGGCATAACACGGAACTGGTACAGACCTTTCCTGGTTGCAAAGGCTGTCTTGCATCTATCTTCGGGGGACACTTCAACTTGCCAGTACCCTGACATTAAGTCAAGGGTACTCCACCAACTTGCACCTGCTAAAGAATCCAGGGAGTCGTCGATCCTCGGCAACGGGTAAGCATCCTTCTCTGTGATCTTGTTCAAAGCACGGTAGTCAACGCAGAAGCGCATTTTCCCGTCCTTCTTTTTCACCAGAACTACCGGCGCTGACCACGGTCCACTGGATGGCTCGACCACTCCACGCTGTAACATGTCTTCAACTTGCTCATCGATCATTTCACGGGCGTGAATCGGCGGTCGCCTCGGGGGAATGCGGATGGGTGGTGCATTTCCAGTCTTTATGTGATGTTGTACCATCGTCGTTCGACCTAGATCAGTATCGTCCTTAGCGAACAGGTCAGTATATCGGGTGACCAAATCTTCTACAGCCAGGGCTTGGTCTGTCTCTAGGCCTTCACTGGATCGTCGAACCAGATCTGTAAGGTGGTCTGGACATGCGCTGGTCGGCACGGCGGGCCTCTGTCTACTAGGTTTCGCACGGCTCGGCGTCGACGCTTCGGCCGCACTCGAAACTTGGTCTTCCACTACTTCTACTTCACCCATACGGCCGCAGAGCGTCCCGGCCTGGATTACAGTCGGATCTGAGGACAAGTTGAGGAACCTCAGGGTGACTTCGCAGTCACGGTCGACCTCGGTGAGGACCCTGGCCACCATGGCTCCTGTCTTCTGGGTAAACTCCGGTTCGTTTTCGATCATCCCTACCTCGCCTGGTAGGCCTCCACGAACTTTTCCTGTTACAACGGCTTCGGCTCCAGCAGGAATAGTCACAGTCTCGGACACGGCTACACGGTAACAGCCTGCGCTCCCCACGACCTCGCATTGAAGGTAGCGGCCACCGTACTTGACCCTGTGGCGCTCTGTGTCGATCTTGGTACAGTGGGTGCTGAGGAAGTCGTACCCCAGGAGAGCGTCCACTGTCAGATCTCCGACTATCATCTTCTGTGTTCGTGTGGTACCGTCTATAGTGATTTTAAAATCAGCTTCACCTTTCAGGGGCATCAGCGTACCGTCAGCCATACGAATACTAGCGTAAGACGGGCTCCTCAGGGCTGGTCTGAGCCGCGGACTCAGCTGCTGGTATACTTTCTCGCTCAGGAGGGAAATCGACGCCCCAGTGTCAACACAACACCACATCTTCACTGGCCCGATCTGGGCAGGTAAATAAAGTCCAGCTTCCCCGGAAGTATTAACTTTGGGAGGAATCTTGGGCGATCTCGGCGGTTTAGAGTCATCTGTTCTGGACACATCTGGACAGTCCGCCCGGTAATGACCCTCTCTGCCGCACGACCAGCAAACATTACTTCGTTCCCGATTCCCATACGTCCGTTGTTGACCTCTGGTGTATCTTTGTGGTTGTCGCCGTGGTTGAGGCTGAGACTTTCGCATTATTTCCTCCATCAATTCCTTGATCTGTTTTCTCAGCCGAGCTTCAGATTCTTCGTCATCCTCGGAGGTTGCAGCTAATCCCTCATCTTTACTAGGAACCGTGGACTTCGCGGTTTCCCAAGTCTTACGGCGTTGCGAGGACTTGAATGCTTCTACTTCTACAGCAGAGTGTACAGCTGCATCTAAGGTCTTCGGCCGCGTCTGCCATACAAGAAATCTAAGCTCGTCCCCAATAGCCTCCAAAAACTGATCCTTTGCCAAGGTATCCTGTACGTCATCCCCGGCATCGGGATATGCCTGTTGTGCAAGCCGAATTAATGCCTGAGCTAGGCCCGGAAGATCTTCTGACTTCTCTCGGTATCTGGATTTTAACTGCGTTTTATACAAATCTAGTTGATTCGGCGGGGCAAACCGCTTCTCCAAGGCATCCCTCAATCGTTCATAGTCAGCACTCCCTGGTTCTGATTTCAAGCTGGCCAACAGCTGCTGGGCAGATCCTCGGAGGGCGACGGCCAGATATTGACCCCGTTGTGAGAATGTCCATCCGTTGATAGCAGCACAGTGATCGAAATGGGAGAGATAATCCCGTAATGGCGTTGTCCCATCATAGGTAGCTGCCTTTGCCGCCGTCAACATCGGTCGCCTCACCTCAATAGCAGGGGTTGAGGTTTGTAATGGCTGCCTCCAGCTCATGGGATCATCTCGTCCTCTCCTCGGCGGCGGCGGCGTCTGATCGCAACCCTGCTGCGACCCGGACATACATTCGGTTCGGCGGTAATCACCAACCATTTCGGCAGTTCCACAACCCGCATTCAGCTCTGCGGCGTCGTTTTCAGTGTCCGGTCGTCTGATCGCCTCTCTTTCCTGAATCTGACTGGCATTGATTTTGGACATCTGGCTCGTTAGCATCGATACACTCGACTGGAACGTCCTGGCCATAGACCCGATGGTTTGTCGTAGCTCGGCAATCTCTTCCATCATCTGTACGGTCGAATCGTCGTCACGGTATTCGTATCGGCCCCCGAGACCGTGGTTATCAGAACCAGAGTCTTTAGGGGCTCGATAACTTCCATTCTCGTCGGGCAACGTCTGCCACGAAGGTATCGGCGACAGGTCAGCTGGGGGAGCCGATAGCACTGTGTCCAGCTCTACTGTGGACAGGTCTAGCAAATCCACACTCTTCGGTGCCTCAAACGCTGATCGTCCGGTCCCCACTCCTCGTCGTGACTCTTCTCGGTCTCTCGGAGTTGGCGTTATGGGCAGTTGCCGCCGGCTTCTCGCCCTCCCTGACTGCCAGTCGCTGTCCGCTGGACGTAGTTCGGAGCCGACATCTCCAATACTCATGCTTGGTTTTCGGGTTTCTTCCCAGCGTGGTCCCTTCTCCATCGGTTTCCCGGTGTTGGCCATCCCACCGCTGCCACCAGTTGTGACGTTCGAGCGGTCAGAAAACGTCTATCTTTGCGGTGTACACGAGACTTGAGGCGGCCTGGTCTCAGGCCCCTGTGACAAATTGTCAGGCTGATGTGAACGCAGTCTCGTATGACTGGAATTGGCCAACGAGGAAGGTCCGATTCAACCTGTCACCTTGTCTGGATCGAGGAGGTAGGATGGGAGGGACCTGTAGAAACAACCAAGACAATAATAAAGTAATAATATTGTATTCTGCAATGTACACAGCTCTGTACGCGCACAATACCTGTAATAAAGATCCCTACTCTAGAGGTAGTTATCGTTAAGTGTTATCTTTATCTTAAAGAGAAAGACTAATAATATACAGTATATACATGAGACCCTATCTATGACGCGTCACGGCCCAGTCTCGTCCAGACTGGCTCTCGTCGTGGTATGGTACGGCGTCTCTGGTTCCTCTCCGGTCGTAGGCGTAGCCCCGGACTGTATGGAACGTCTACCGTGTCTAAGATTACACGGCCCAGTTCATCTAAGCGTTATTAATCGTCTCTGGAATCCTCTCCGTATCACTGCCTCTCCTAGCAGTAGCCCTTCGGCGGGGTCGGTCCGTACAGCACACCACAGCGTCTTCGGCGGCAGCCCCTTTCGGCTCGGCAGACCTCACGTCTTCGGCGACCCGAATTCGGCGGCCCGAATTCGGCGACCCGTCTTCGGCTCGGCAGACTTCACGTCTTCGGCTCGGCCCGAATTCGGCGACCCGTCTTCGGCTCGGCACACTTCTCGTCTTCGGCTCGGCCCGATTTCGGCGACCCGTCTTCGGCTCGGCAAACTTCTCGTCTTCGGCTCGGCCCGATTTCGGCGACCCGTCTTCGGCCCTCACGGCGTTGACCCAAGGACGAGTTAATAGGCTCAGATTGTCTGCATATATATGTGGTAATAACACCCTGGTCTCGGAGGTGTATTATTACCTTACAGTGTAATGTAAATTAATATCAATGATTTGTAATAGAATTCAAAGACTTGCGGCAAAGCATAATTCGAGCCCTGCGGCAGTGTAAATATGTACAATGGATGTAAGCTTGTGTTATCAGTTACTCCTAGCCGAGGCCTGTGAGTAACTAGTGTAGGTGAGTGTGATTAGATCTATTCCGTCCCGAAGGCCGACGATCTTGTATGTGAGCAAGTATATGTAATCATGTAAAATGGTATTTGTGTGATGGGCTGCAGTGTGGGATATTTGGTGCTCTGTATTCCCCGTTGATGGGCATCTCGTCTTCAGATACTGTGCGTGTTAGTATCTTATCCCCGTCTGGCGGTTCGTCTCGTCATCAGATACTGTGCGTGTTAGTATCTATTATCCCCAAGCTATGGCTAAGCTCTCGGCTTTCCAACCCTTCGGCAGATGGTTCGGCGCTGTTTCGGCAGTCAATTCGGCACTTTCGGCACTTTCGGCACATTCGGCGCATTTGCGGCGATCCTGTCTCTGTGCTCTTCCGCACGATGTGCACCCGCCGATCGTCTGGGACAGATTGCCGAACGTCCATTTCTCCGCGTCTTATATAGGCTCTGGCTCCCATAATCCTTTGCGCGCCCAAACATGGCAGCCCCCATAAAACGAAAGTGTAGACTCAGGCGGTGTTGGATTTCGTGTCAGATCAACAGAGTTCGACTTCTCTCACCCGGTTTCGATGCAAGATGCGTGTCAGGGATATTTACACGTCACTCGCTGAAAGTTACAGCGCACAGTTAATACAGGTAAGTCGAATATCCACCATTATCGGTCCATTCACAATGCTATTTACACTGTCAGCATTAGAACGAAAATAACATTCTCCAGGTCATGGGCATTTTCGTCACATCACGAATCGTTAGATTCTTGATATGTGCTTTAGAATAGGTTTAACAGAAGACTATTCTGTGAAGTCATATGACGCAGTCAGTATGTCGGCACCTCTTCCCACTTCCCTTATATGTGTTGTAATTTTTACCTGTATATGGCGAGATTCTGCTGGTGGACGTTTCGTCCCCGAGGCCCGCCCCCTGTACAGACCTTTTGGTCTTTGATATATGTTGGCATTTGTGGGAAGTTGATGCTGGGTCGACATCGGGCCTTACAGACTAGTCTTTTGTGTTAATTGCCGTCATTTACATCTGACGACGATACAGCTCACCAATCGCCAATGTGCGAGTTGTCACAGCGAAACAGCTCACCAATTACCAGTATACGAGTTGTCAGAGCATTTCCATCATAGCTCTCTAGATTTGTATCTAATACCGCTTATGCCGGTGCTAGGGTCCGTGTGGTCATATCATCCATGTTGCCACATGAACAGGTACAATAAAAGCGTACCTGAGATACAACACATATCACGAATCGTTAGATTCTAGGTATGTGCTTTAGAATAGGTTTACCAGAAGACTATTCTGTGAAGTCATATGACGCAGTCAGTATGTCGGCACCTCTTCCCACTTCCCTTATATGTGTTGATTTTGTCCACAGGCTTTCTGGCGATGTGTTTGATCGTGGTGGCTTTCATCCAGGTAGTGCTGTTCATCAGTTGTGTTTCTAACAAGGTATTTTCCCTCCTCAGTTGTCGAACTGCGAGGACCTTCTCACGGATGGCTTCCATTAACGGATAACGAATACTCACTATCTGATTCCTTTGATGCAGCCCAACGTATTCGAGAAATTCCACAAAATTTATTCGATGAAGGCTATCGCTTTGTTTCCTTCGATGTCGAATCGCTGTTCACCAATGTGCCTCTGAGGAAAGTAGTGAATATCATTCTTGACCGTATATATAAACAGAAGGTAATTACAACCACTATCCGAAAGACTACCCTGAAAAAACTGTTGATGGACTCCTGTACTAAAACCCCATTCTCGTTCAACAATGTATTGTATCAGCAAGTGGACGGTGTATCGATGGGTTCCCCCTAGGGCCGACCCTCGCCAACATCATCATGACTGAACTAGAACAGACAGTGGTGGATAAACTGGTCCAAGATGGAACGGTTAAATTCTACTGCAGATATGTGGACGACACACTTGTTCTAGCCAAACCTGCTGATTTCAACTCAATCTTGACGGCACTGAACACTTTCAACCCACAGCTCAAGTTTACCCACGAGACATTTGACGCTTATACTGATGTACATTTCCTCGATATCAAAATCTGCAATGGAATGACAACCTCAATATACCGAAAATCCACTTGTACCGGCCAGTATGTTCATTTCGACAGCTTTCAACCTTGGACTACAAAAACTGCTTGGATACGGGCACTTATAACTAGAGCTCACAAACTTTGTAGTACTGTTTCGCTATTCAACAATCAGTTGAGTGTTATTAAAGACTTTATGTCTTGGAATGGCTTCCCCAAAGCTACAGTTGAAAAACTTGTCAAAAAGTTCACCACCCGTTTGGCTTGTGCGCCTCGAGATAAACCTAAAGACGACATACCTAAAATCTGGATCAAATTCCCTTACGTTGGTCCTCAGGGAGAACGAATAGTCAAACGATATTTAGGTAAAATTCGCGAACTTCTCACAAAGCCAGTGAAGATCATTGTTCATTGGAGAACCACTAAAGTCAGTGCAATTATCAACATCAAAGACAAGACTCCGCTAGAATTTAGAAGTGATATTGTGTACCAATTTACCTGTCCTGGTTGTAATTCTAGTTACATCGGAAAAACTGAGCGTTGTCTTGAAACACGACTAAAGGAGGCAACAGCGAAATCCATTCTCATTTGTTCAGTTGTGAGCACTTCCAACATATTAAAGACCTACTTGATTTACCTAATAGATTAGAAGGTATTCCATATTGCCCATTGTCCTCAATCTTATTGTCTAACACTAAAGTTATCGACTCCGCGGATTTCTGTGGTGTGTGTATTTCTTGTCTTGTTAATTAATAGCCTAATATAGTTCGCCCATATAGTTCCCGTTCTGTAACTATCCAATTCTCTATATCTTATTTCCGATTTCAATCTTAGGTACCTTTGTTACGTTTCTCTAATCAACTTAATACATTTTTTTCTAATCTGTTTCACTTGTGTTTATTCCCCTGATTGACATTTCTGCTGCCACTCTATACACATTCACACACCTCAATAAATCACCACCCGTATCTATTATCCTTATCAAACTATTGCCATTTCGATTGTGTATTGTCAGGCCTATGTGGTGTGTGTATTCCTTGTCATGTCTATTTGCCACTCATGTTTACCTTAATTGTTATGTTCACAAATTATCTGATTGGCTATTGCCCTCTAATTTTGTGTATCGAACCATTTCAGTCTTTGTTAGTCGTTTTGTATATAAGAGCCTGTAACTGCTGTTAGATCACATCCTGACGATGACAAATAAAATTTTGTCGAAATATTGAGACTGTTACCATGCGTTTATTAAGTTTATTCGGAGTTACTTTGCTTCTGCATTATGCCAAGCTTATCAGTGGATCAACACGATTCTCTCTGTACAAAAACAGTTTATTCGTTTGATAGAGAGTGTGAAACGGGAGTTCGAAGGATTTGGATGTCGAAATTCAAACGTACTCTTCCTTCTTCTATTTTAGTCGGAGGTATGAGACTTCCTGTATGGTATACCGGTCAAGTCAAAACATGTTATACTTGTGGTTCAGAAGAATAAATGGCTGATTTGTCATCAGGAAGGACATCTTAAAAAAACCTGTCCAAAGGCCAAACAAGTTCCTGAAGATACCGTAGCTAACGATAGAAAAGATGATTCCTCAGATCCTCGCCCTGTTCTGCCCGCAGAAGTTCGAAAAGGACTTTCCGCCGAGGCTCTCCAGCAGAAACAAGTGAGAAATGACTACATTGTAGTCAAAACCTGCGGCAGTGGCAATAATACAGTGAAAGACATATCAGCGGAGGTAGTGGTAATTGTAGAAAAAAGCGCCATCTGCAAGTGTTTTCATGCCAAGGGAAGTAATTTTCAACTTCTAACCCACAATTGCAGGAATTGACTAATAGATTTGACACAATATATATATATTCGCTTTCCTCGTTCAAAATCCGACGATGTTGACTGGTCCGTGCCGTCTATACTGAATTGACAGACGAAGTCACAATAATCGCTTTGGCAATGTCTTGGTACAAGTATCGTGAATTCCAAGTTTCAAAACATTCCGTTCAGCCGTTGATTTTTGCAAATCAAAAAGGCTTTCAAATATTTGGAAATCCAAACAAATTTCAAGGATTTAGTCATAGCGCGAACATCTACGCTCTTCAGTCTCCCTTCTCGCTTACTTTGCCGAGCAAAATGGAAAATTTATATTTCCGTCAAAGTTAATTTTCAATGAATTTATTATCAGGTCTATCACTTTGATCTGTGAAACTATGGAATGGGGTTGAAGGCTTTATCGAACTGTTCAAGAGGCATAATGACATTTTTCACGATTCAAATTGAGGCCTGTGACAGTCTTGATATTCGATTAGAATAATAAATTAAGTTTCTGCATTTATGTGCGTTATCATCTGCAAACTAAATACGGTACCTTGACACTCTTTTCCATGCAGCAAGCCAATATCAATGCATGATTTGCTCCTTCTATACAAATGATTACCTATTTCATCCTTAGGAGATATCACCTCATCCGACATGTTTGGTCAAGCCTTTTCGAAGGTTGATAATTTTATTAATTTTTTTTTTTAAGTCAAATTCTGCAAATAAGAAACATTTCTTGTCAGTATCTATGGATATCGCCCTATAATCAATTCGCGAATATGTTTGTCATTAAGTCATTCGGGAGGTGATTTAAGTGCGAAATTTCAGGGTTAGTTCACTAAACAAGGTCTGCGTGTATAAGAGAATCATGTCGAATTCTCGTTATTATCTTTTGGTACATCAAATTATTGCGTTCGCGAAAATGACTTCCAAGTCAATATGAAAGGTATCAAAATAAATTTAAAAAACTCTCAAGGAAATCAAGGTCCTAGCTTTTGACGAGATCAAATAGATCGCTTTTATGGTCAGTATCTGCTAATATATGACGTAATTTCATTCGTAAAACTGATTGACAAAGTAACGTAAATTGTGAAGTGTAGAACCAGTAAGTTCTAGCAGAAATGGGCTCTGACTTGAGAGAATGATGTCAAATGCAACATGTTTCTGCCCGTTGTCTGCTGATACACATAAGTATTGATTTTACGGAAGTGATTAATGCAATTCTAAAGGGATTATGGGTGCGGAAGAGGACGAGAACATCAATACCAGCGAAGCAAGGCCCTGGCTTGCGAGAATGAGGATAGAGGGACTGTGTTCCGAAAGAGGATCATTCGAAATAGCTATGTGCCAAATTTCATGCTTGTAACCGAAAGTACACAATATAACTATGATGTACTGTTCGCGCATAGGGTTGTCGGACTCATTAAGTACTACATAGTCATTTATGTATTATAAAACCGTTTGCGCATAAAGTCAGTTTTGAGTATTATCAATGAGTCGGTATAGCTAAGACATTGACAACGAGGTCAAATAGATCGCTTTTATGGTCAGTATCTGCTAATATATGACGTAATTTCATTCGTAAAACTGATTGACAAAGTAACGTAAATTGTGAAGTGTAGAACCAGTAAGTTCTAGCAGAAATGGGCTCTGACTTGAGAGAATGATGTCAAATGCAACATGTTTCTTCCCGTTGTCTGCTGATACACATAAGTATTGATTTTACGGAAGTGATTAATGCAATTCTAAAGGGATTATGAGTGCGGAAGAGGACGAGAACATCAATACCAGCGAAGCAAGGCCCTGGCTTGCGAGAATGAGGATAGAGGGACTGGTTCCGAAAGAGGATCATTCGAAATAGCTATGTGCCAAATTTCATGCTTGTAACCGAAAGTACACAATATAACTATGATGTACTGTTCGCGCATAGGGTTGTCGGACTCATTAAATAGTACATAGTCATTTATGTATTATAAAACCGTTTGCGCATAAAGTCAGTTTTGAGTATTATCAATGAATCGGTATAGCTACCATTAAGTGCAAGTCCAGGGATTGGAGGGTCATTGTTTCGATTCCCACAGAGGGTTAAGTTATTCTTCCTTTCAAAACATATTTCCATATATGCGAATTGCTTGGGGGTAAAGTTAAACATCTTTATTCGGTGAAAGTTGCTGAGTTGTTCCGCTTACTTCTGAAACGTAATTGTTGCGTTTGTTTTTATGATGCATGATCTATAATTTGATACCAAGTATTATTCAATGTTAATCATAATGATAATGCGTTACTTGTTATGCTTCTTCGCCAATTTGTGTTTTATCTAGATTGGGTAGATAAAATGATTACTAGAAGTAGTGAACTTATTTTTCTACTTTCTAAGACAGTCGCCTGGGACTGTATGCAAATTAGCTGAACCACCGACAAGGTTGCGGCTCATCTTCTTTGGTATATAAGAAATCCAAGGATCTTAAATTGTGTATACATCTGCATACTGTTCAATGAAAATGGTAATATCTGAAGACAGTGACTGATGTGACGACCGACAGCTTTAAAGCGACTGACGTAAGAGAATTGAAGTCTGAACGGAAATCAACGAAGCAATAATTCATTCCACCGAATATAGTTGCAAATGAATTCAAACGCGCTTGAAGACAGTGGTTTCATGTGAGATCGGAGGTTGAAAAGAAAAGTGTGGCAGAGATCACACTCTCTTAGCGCATGCGCATTTCAAAAAGTCACAAGAACAAGAAGAAGAAGAACAACAACAACGCGAGCCTCCCGTAGACCTGCGTGCCGCAGGTAACAACAGAACTATATAGATTTATGGAAGACTGTAGGGCCTGATGGCAAGCCCACCGAACGTCATCAGAAGATAGTCTGCGCCTGGAACAATGAGAAAACCTCAAACCACTACGAGTGTCTCGTTGACGCGATGGATGAAGGTTGTAATTCGGAAGATGAAGTTGTCAGTGATAGTGAGGTTTGCGGTGATGTAGAAGTCAAGTCGGGTGATCAGAAGTCCGGTGATCAGAAATCGCTTTCTGATGAGACTGAAAGTGTTCACATAGTATTAACTCCGGAAGTTGAATTGAAGGGTGACAACTTACCGGATACTGGTAGTGTTTCGGGTCAGGATGCAGTCTGTGGATTCCTCCATTAATCCTATTCACTCCGGTGTAGATGTAAATTTTACACCAAATGAGGAAGTAATGAAGAAGTTCACAGAGAAAGAAAGTACTCAACAGTCTTGTAGCAATAAAGCTACCTCGAATCAGAAAAAGAAGGAAAAAGAGAACACAATAGATGTCGAATCCGGCAAAGAGCCTAAAATAGTCGATGCTACTCCCACTCCTACCAACGAGGTACCCATGCTTTCTGATGAGGAGTATGTTGATTGTAATGATCGTCCGTTAAAAGGCAAGACTTCCTTGAACCAAAGGTCAAAGGACTTGTTGGGACAAGAGAGAGAGAAAGAAGTTGATAAGAGGGAAAGTTAAAAAGACAAGAGAGACCAAATGAAAAATAAAAAAAAAGGTCAAAAAGAATTACCCAAAATAAAACGTACATACTGGCTCAGCTAACCTTATATATCTTGGCTTGGGCAGTTTTGTGTTTTATTTCTATATACAGACTAAAGATGGCTCAGCCACCAACTATCGTTCAGTGGAATTGGAATTGCAGAGGAGTTTGGCCAAATTTAAATGAA
This sequence comes from Hanleya hanleyi, assembly GCA_036873755.1. NCBI lineage: Eukaryota > Metazoa > Mollusca > Polyplacophora > Lepidopleurida > Hanleyidae > Hanleya > Hanleya hanleyi. The sequence goes on along the minus strand of JAVTVY010031616.1, from coordinate 56,991 downwards.
CTCCAATTATTAACTCAAGATTATATGAACCATCAGCTTTTTGTCTCAACGAGACCTTTCTGAAGAAAGCAGATAAAGATAAATTTAAAATTCGCCAATACACACCCTATCATTCCTACGCTTTAGACGAAAATGGAAAAGCTACAGGCGGTTCTTCAATATTGGTTAAAATGGGTGTTTTACACAGTCCTGTTGAGTTAGTGACAGATTTACAAGCTGTAGCAGTTCGTATTACCTTGAATTCTGTTTTCACATTATGCACGGGGTACATACCTTCTTCTGGTAGTCTCCGGCTCAATGAACTTCAAGATCTTTACGATCCTTGTTCAATGATGGGTGATTTTAACGGTCGTAATTGTAAAGGTAAAATTCTCGAAAATTTTATATCAAATAATTCTTTGTGTATTTTTAATGATGGTTCTTATACACATTTTTCCTCGGCTCATGGAACCTATTCAGCATTGGATATCTCACTTTGCGACCTTCCTATTCTTGAAGAATTTTCTTGGTCTGTTCATGATGACCTTTGTCGAAGTGATCACTTTCCCACTATCCTAAAAGCTGTGCATTTAGCTGATGACCCTCATTCCACAAGGTTTAATTTCAAGAAAGCAAACTGGCCCGAGATTGAAAAGCTTTGTTTACAAAACTACAAGCAGTCTCCTTCTCTGATGCTCCAGATCCTATACAGTTATTCTCAGATATGCTGATAGAAATTGCCAACCAAACCATTCCCACGTCTTCAGGAGTTGCACATATTAAGAAACCTTGGTTTAATGATGACTGCAAAGAAGCAAGGAAAAGTAGGACGAAGGCTGAACGATATTTCCGCAGACATCCTAATCCTGAAAATTTGAAAGATCTCAGAGTTACAAGAGCTAAAGCTCGTAGAACCATGAATCAGAATAAATGTGATTCTTGGAGAAATTATGTTTCTACGACAAATACTCATACTCCTATAACAAAAGTTTGGAATATGATCCAAAGAATAAAAGGTAAAAGCTCCATGCCCAGCGTTCATCATCTCAACGACGGAAATCAGGTGATTACTGACAGAGTAGAAATTGCAAATAAATTAGGAGAAACAATTGCCAAAAATTCTTCATCAGAAAATTATGTACCTAAATTTCAAAGTTTCCAAAAAAGAGAAGAGAAAAACGAAATTAAATTCCCCTCCGGTAACCATGAAGGATATAACGCCTCGTTTACAATTTAAGAACTTCATGCTTCTCTCACGAAAGCTAATGATTCTGCTGCAGGCCCTGATAATATTCATTATCAGCTTTTAAAACATCTACCGGAATCATCTCTAGAAATCCTATTACGTATATTCAATAGACTTTGGTATAGAGCAGACTTTCCTCCGTCATGGCACAATGCCATAGTTATACCAGTACCAAAGCCTGGTCGTGACCATACAGACGCTGGTAATTATCGTCCGATTTCACTGACTAGCTGTGTCTGCAAAACAATGGAACGCATTATAAATTATCGCCTTGTTTGGTACCTGGAAACTGAAAAAAAACTTACTGATATCCAGGCTGGTTTCCGTAAAAATAGAAGTACCATTGATCATTTAGTCAGATTGGATTCGTATGTTAAGAATGCTTTCGCCAAGAACGAACATGTGGTTTCTATCTTTTTTGATTTAGAAAAAGCCTACGATACTACATGGAAACACGGGATTCTTAAAGATCTTCAAAATATGGGATTAAAGGCCGTTTACCCGTTTTTATTTCCAACTTTTTGAATGATAGACAATTCCAAATTCGTTTGGGTACAACTATGTCTGATCATTTTGATCAAGACCAGGGTGTCCCACAGGGCAGTATTTTGTCTACTTCTCTGTTTTGTATCAAGATTAACAGCTTGGCTGCAGTTCTGAATAAATCAATTGACGGCTCACTTTTTGTAGACGATTTCAATATATCGTGTAGTGGGAAAAGTATACACAACATTGAGAGAACATTACAACTTTGTCTAAACAATTCAGAAATGGTGTCTAGAAAATAGCTTCAAATTTTCCAGAGCTAAGACAAAGTGTATACACTTTTGCAGAAAATATTTCCCGCACAAAGATCCAGAACTTGAATTAGACGGAACTAAAATCAAAGTGGTAAAAGAGGTCAAATTTCTAGGCATATTGTTTGATCAACGGCTAACATTCAAATCACATATAAATTGCTTAAAAGCCAAATGCACGAAAGCTCTAGATTTGTTGAAAGTAGTTGCCAGCTATAAGTGGGGAGGAGATCAGCAAACTCTTCTCCATTTATATCGATCACTTGTTCGTTCCAAACTTGATTATGGTTCTATTGTTTACAATGGTGCAAGCAAGTCAAACTTGGCAAAGCTAGATCCTATTCTCCATCAAGGACTAAGACTTTGCCTCGGTGCGTTCAGAACATCACCTAAAGAAAGCTTGTATGTCGAAGCGGATGAATTTCCTTTAGAACTTCGGAGAATTAAATTATCGCTGCAATATATCACAAAATTGCGTTCGAACCACTCAAATCCTGCATATAACTGTGTTTTCAACCCTCAGTACGCAGATTTCTATTCACAGAAACCCTCGATTATTCCACCTCTTGGAATCCGTATGAAACCACATCTTGTAGCAGCTGGTATTAAAGTTAGTCAAATTTTACCTAACGAGCTCTTGCCAACTCCACCATGGCAGTTAGCCACACCAGAGGTAGATATTTCACTGACTAAATATAAAAAGGCAGACACGAGCCAGCTCGTGTATATACAAGAATTTGGTCTACTGAGAGAGAAATACAGATCACATCAGGCTATTTATACAGATGGTTCTAAAGATGGTGACAGAGTAGCATGTGCTACTATCTTTAGTTCCAAAACTAAAACGTATCGTCTGCCAGGTAAAAGTTCCATATTTACTGCAGAAGCAAAAGCTCTATTATCAGCTTTAGAAGGTATTGGATCCACTAGAAGGAAAAAAATGTCATATTCTCAGATTCACTATCATGCCTTAAAGTAATTAAAAGTGGAAATTCAACTGATCCCACCATCTTGAAAATTTTACAATTATATGACACCATGCAGATTTGATCAACAGATAGATATTGTGTTTTCTTGGGTGTCTAATCACGTTGACATCAAAGGCAATACTGAAGCTGATAGATTAGCTAAGGCAGCTCTAGATAAAAAAGTTGATCCTGTTGGAATCTCATACAGCGATTTCAGACCATCTATCTGCGCTTATGTTAGAAAGCTGTTTCAATCTTCAAGGATACTATGGATAATAACAAACTTCGCGAGTTCAAAAAAACGGTTGGTTATACTCATCTGAACAGTCATAAACGTTTCGACCAGGCCGTGATTAGAAGATGTAGGATCGGTCACACACGATTAACTCATGAATATTTACTAAAACAGGAGCCGATTCCAAGGCGTATACCTTGCCATGAAGATCTCACGGTGAAACATATTCTCATAGACTGCATAGATTTTAAGATTGTAAGAGATGCTTTTTATCGAGCAGCTACACTGGAAGATCTTTTTAGCAGAGTGAAAGAGGATTGTAATTTAGGTTATTTGAGAGAGATTGGTTTGTTGTACAAATTTTAATGTTTGTACCTGTTTTAACGCATTAGTTTACCTAGTTGTTGAATTGATTACTTAGAATTTTGTTTGATCGTCGCTATATAGCTGAAATATTGCTGAATGCGACGCTAAACCTTAATTTTTGCCTCTCTCTCTCTGGGGCATAGTTATATACCAAATCATCCATGGTACCTGAGATAGTCAATTCTCCATGCATATTTTTGATCCAGGCTAGGAAAACATATTTAACTCCCAGACCATTGAGCCTACATTCGAGGAAATCTTGAGCATCATATCAGATTGAAAATCTGTTAGGGCTACACTACGTTTATCCCATTTAATTTTCATATAATCAATAAAGGACGGAATGTGTGTCATATTTAGCTCTCCATCTTGTTTACTGCAAATATTTGTTTTCCTTTTTATCTTGTCAGGCCTCCTCCCCAGATAAAAGCGTACAATATTTTCTGTAAATCGGTCAAAAAATGGTCGGGCGGGTTAGGCAGAGCAGACAAGAGATGAGTAGGAAGCGGTAAAGCGAAAGTTTCTCCAATTGGACTCAAATTTCTCTTCCTAACAAGCGTCTAATAGCACCAAGTTTTGGCATATAATTCAAATCTGGCATCTCTTCCAGGTCTGGGCTGAAAGATACCCCAATAGTTTAAACCCTCCAGGATCCCAGTTGATTCTATAGTGTTCACATAAGTTAGTTGTGTTACCCTTTTTACTACCAAACCACTGGATAATAGATTTTTCAATATTCATTCTAAGACCGGAGCAACTAGAAAAATCCTGCAGGATACCCATGGCTCGCCTTAATGATTCTTTTGATCCATCTAGAAGTTTTATACCGTTGATACCGGGGTCTTTTTAGCCCTATTCAAATCGCTTTTCGTCCGTGGTCCGTCGTCCGTGGTTTGTCCGTCAGTCCGTCCGTCCGTAAACAATTCTTGTTATCGCGATTTCTCAGGAACTACTTTATGGATCTTTCTCAAATTTGGTACACAGGTTCCCCTTGGGGTCTAGTCGTGCAAGATACCTGTTCTGGTCCGATTCGAAAATCCAATATGGCCACCAGGCAGCCATCTTGGATTTCCGATGAAACCTTGTTATCGCGATTACTCAGGAACTATGGTATGGATCTTTCTCAAATTTGGTACACAGGTTCCCCTTGGGGTCTAGTTGTGCAAGACACCTTTTCTGGTCCGATTCGAAAATCCAATATGGCCACCAGGCAGCCATCTTGGATTTCCCCATGAAACGTTATTATCGCGATTTCTCGGGAACTACTGCATGGATCTTTCTCAAATTTGGTACACAGGTTCCCCTTGGGGTCTAGTTGTGCAAGAAACCCTTTTTGGTCCGATTCGAAAATCCAATATGGCCACCAGGCAGCCATCTTGGATTTCCTCATGAAACCTTGTTATCGCGATTTCTCAGGAACTACAGCATGGATCTTTCTCAAATTTGGTACACAGGTTCCCTTTGGGGTCTAGTTGTGCAAGATACCTTTTCTGGTTCGATTCGAAAATCCAATATGGCCACCAGGCAGCCATCTTGGATTTCCCCATGAAACCTTGTTATCGCGATTTCTCAGGAACTACTGCATGGATCTTTCTCAAATTTGGTACACAGGTTCCCTTTCGGGTCTAGTTGTGCAAGATACCTTTTCTGGTCCATTCGAAAATCCAATATGGCCACCAGGCAGCCATCTTGGATTTCCCCATGAAACACTGTTATCGCGATTTCTCAGGAACTACTGCATGGGTCTTTCTCAAATTTGGTACACAGGTTCCCCTTGGGGTCTAGTTGTGCAAGATACCTTTTCTGGTCCGATTCGAAAATCCAATATGGCCACCAGGCAGCCATCTTGGATTTCCCCATGAAACTTTGTTATCGTCATTTCTCAGGAAGTACTGCATAGATCTTTTTCAAATTTGGTACACAGGTTCCCCTTAGGGTCTAGTTGTGCAAGATATCTTTTTCGGTCCGAATCAAAAATCCAATATGACCACAAGGCAGCCATCTTGGATTTCCCCATGAAACATTGTTATCGCGATTTCTTAGGAACTACTTTATGGATCTTTCTCAAATTTGGTAGACAGGTTCCCCTTGGGGTCTAGTCGTGCAAATTACCTGTTCTGGTCCGATTCGAAAATCCAATATGGCCACCAGGCAGCCATCTTGGATTTCCGATGAAACCTTTTTATCGCGATTACTCAGGAACTATGGTATGGATCTTTCTCAAATTTGGTACACAGGTTCCCCTTGGGGTCTAGTTGTGCAAAATACCTTTTGTGGTCCGATTCGAAAATCCAATATGGCCACCAGGCAGCCATCTTGGATTTCCCATGAAACTTTGTTATCGTCATTTCTCAGGAAGTACTGCATAGATCTTTTTCAAGTTTGGTACACAGGTTCCCCTTAGGGTCTAGATGTGCAAGATATCTTTTTCGGTCCGAATCAAAAATCCAATATGACCACAAGGCAGCCATCTTGGATTTCCCCATGAAACATTGTTATCGCGATTTCTTAGTTACTACTTTATGGATTTTTCTCAAATTTGGTACACAGGTTCCCCTTGGGGTCTAGTCGTGCAAATTACCTGTTCTGGTCCGATTCGAAAATCCAATGTGGCCACCAGGCAGCCATCTTGGATTTCCGATGAAACCTTGTTATCGCGATTACTCAGGAACTATGGTATGGATCTTTCTCAAATTTGGTACACAGGTTCCCCTTGGGGTCTAGTTGTGCAAAATACCTTTTGTGGTCCGATTTAAAAATCCAATATGGCCACCAGGCAGCCATCTTGGATTTCCCCATGAAACGTTATTATCGCGATTTCTCGGGAACTACTGCATGGATCTTTCTCAAATTTGGTACACAGGTTCCCTTTCGGGTCTAGTTGTGCAAGATACCTTTTCTGGTCCGATTCGAAAATCCAATATGGCCACCAGGCAGCCATCTTGGATTTCTCCATGAAACCATGTTATCATGATTTCTCAGGAACTACTGCATGGATCTTTCTCAAATTTGGTACACAGGTTCCCTTTCGGGTCTAGTTGTGCAAGATACCTTTTCTGGTCCGATTCGAAAATCCAATATGGCCACCAGGCAGCCATCTTGGATTTCTCCATGAAACCTTGTTATCGTCATTTCTCAGGAACTACTGCATGGATCTTTCTTAAATTTGGTACACAGGTTCCCTTTCGGGTCTAGTTGCGCAAGATACCTTTTCTGGTCCGATTCGAAAATCCAATATGGCCACCAGGCAGCCATCTTGGATTTCCCCATGAAATTTTGTTATCGTCATTTCTCAGGAAGTACTGCATGGATCTTTTTCAAATTTGGTATACAGGTTCCCCTTAGGGTCTAGTTGTGCAAGATACCTTTTTCGGTCCGAATCGAAAATCCAATATGACCACAAGGCAGCCATCTTGGATTTCCCCACGAAACCTTGTTATCGCGATTTCTCAGGAACTACTTCATGGATCTTTCTCAAATTTGGTACACAGGTTCCCCTTGGGGTCTAGTTGTGCAAGATACCTTTTCTGGTCCGATTCGAAAATCCAATATGGCCACCAGGAAGCCATATTGGATTTCTTCAAATTTTAACTCAGTTTACTTTAGTCCATGCCATTGCAAGTGAACTGCCCCATCATTTCCTCTGCCGGCGGGTCGGCTACACGAAGGGACGTCACTCTTGTGACACAACCTCACAACTCGACAACTGTAGACTACTGCGTGTTTCGACCCAAAGAGAGATAATCAGGATTCAGACACTAAAGTTTCAACATTACTGCGCATACCGGATCCCTTCAGAATTAAGTTTTGTACCATCTTACTATGTTTCATAGCTCATGCGAAAGTGTCAAAGAGATTTGTCTTCGCTTCATTTCGAAATTCTGCAAACAAATTGCAAATCATTCATTTGTTCTTAGTAACAATGGACAAAAAGATCCTCTTGTCATTAGCTTACAATTATCGGACAATGGTGGGCGCCAAGATCCTTTAGGATCTCTCGTTAGTATACTTACGGCCCTTTCCATCCTTGGTCAAACATGTTATTACGCCTTGTTTCTGAAATTCTAATAAATGTCCATTTGCGTACGCACAATTAATTGATCTGAAAAGGAAGGCACCAATACTTTTCCAAAACAGTTTATAAAATTCACATGGAAATTTATCTGATCCAGGTGATTTACCATTTTTCATATTTTCCAGGGCATTCGAACATTTTGGAAGTGTTAACTGTCCTTCACATAACTGTTGCTGGTCATAATCTAGTTTAGTTTCATGATCCGGAAAGATATTGTCATTGTCACTATTTACGTTTGGCGGCTTTGAGTACAAGGTCGAATAGAATGACTTAACTTCATCTAAAATTCGCCTGGGGACTATAACTCGGTCACCATGGTTGTTAATTATTCTAACATGCTTTTATTAATAAAGTTTCGTTTTTCTAGGCTTCAAAAATAGTCTGAATTTCTTTCCACTTTTTCATACCGTTTAACTTTCGAACGTATAATTGATCCTTCTATTTCGTGATTTCTAATAATTTCCATGTCCGCTCTTTTACTTTCTAGCCTTTGCATAATCTTGTTTTGTTCTTTTGTGGATGTAATGAAGCCATATTTTTTTCTAGACACAAGATTTCTGACTTTATTTCCTTTTCATGCTTTTTAGTGGCTTTTTTTCTTAACTACTGCGAAAAGTATTGTGGCACTTCGTATTTGAGTTTTCAATAGTTCAAAGAAGACTTGATCATTAATATTTAATTTGAGAGAACTAGCTTCGTCGATTTCTCCGGATACATAACATTCCTGGATAGTTTCTTTGACAACATTGTTTATCAGCGTGTCATAATCCGGGTCCTGTAGCAGACATGTGTTAAATTTCCAGAAACCTGGACCTTTCTCTATTTGTCTAAAGTAACATTTTAAAGAAATTAGTGAGTGATCAGATCTGTATGATATCCCAATGGTCGGTCGCTATATCATCGGGAAGAAGAAAATAATCAAGCCTACTCTGTCTAATTCAAGTGGCGGTCTTTCTTCGCCAGGTGAATCGCCTTGTGGATGGATTATCACACTGACGTCAAATGTCATTAAGATTTAATTCGTCCTTTATCTCTAAGACGTCCAGGTTATCATTTTGATTATGTTTAGAAGAATACTTTTGTGCATCAGTCAAGTAGTCTACTACAAGATTCCATTCACCGCAGGCAATGATTGAACTGTTGTTAAAAGTACTCACTTGCCTGAATATTCCTTTAAAAAATCTGGTTCGTCGTTATTGGGCCCATATAGGTTCCCCAACGTAATCCTTTTATCTGATATTGAAATGCCGAGAAAAAGGAAATATATATAACGAGATATATCTGATACAGGAAAGACAGTATAAAATGTATAAGGAGAATTCCTACATTGATTTGGGTGTGATTTGACTGGTTGTGTGTCCCCCACCAACTCCCCTGGCTTTCCCTAAAATAAAATAATGAGCATTTCAAGCCAATTTTAAATAATATTCCAGCCTCCCTGTCCGATAAATTTCTCATGGGAATTTTTAAATGAAGCTTTAAGTTGGAACTTTAAATTGAATTTGAGACTGGAATTTTAAATTCAAAGTCTAATATAAAATATCAACTTCCAAACTTAATGTTCAAATTTCAAACTCAAAGTTAAAATTCTGAGTTAAAATTCCTAGATCAAATTTAATTTCCAACTTTAAATTTCCAATTCCGATATCAATTCGAATTTAAAATCCAAAGCGGGAATTTAAAGTCAAATTCAAATCTCTTGCAAGATTAAAATATTTCAAATGCAAATTCTATTTGGCATAAAAAGTCTCGCAACTAATGTGATTCTACTCAATTCAGTCGAAAGTTCATTCCAACATGAGGTAGGATTTCATGTAGCCTGATTTATTGTGCAGCAGACCGTGTGATAATATTATCAGCTCATTTTCACAAAGCATTTCTTTCATATTGAAATTAACATCATGCAAGTACATGCCCTTCAGTTAGTAACATCAAATACTCCCGCTGCTCTACTCCCGTTGCTCTACCAAAGCGTGTAAAAGGTTTTCACCTCGCACGTTCAGGGAGCAATTCAACTAACATACAGCGTCCTTAGTCAGATGTAAGCTAGGTTGTTACCGTCGCAACGGAAGTGTACAGTTCACTCAACAAGACTCCGATATCACAGAAAATGGGGAGTAGCGGGTTAGGGGGTGCGCAGCCGAAAGTGGAACGCTTCAGGGAGCCTGAGAACTAGAGGGGTGAGGGTTTCACCTAACGAGACCCAGATGTGCTCCATGGAGTACGGGTGGGGCTACCTTGGTGGAGTTACCGGGTACAGGGCGTTTTACGGTTTTTGTTCTTACTCACTGAATACTTGTGAGTCCTCCACCAACACAATGACTTGTGTATTCTATTTCATCGTTCAATACACCTTTGGCAAGTGAAGTGGATTTGGTTATTGTGAACAGTAAAATGGTGCGTGTCAGGCGTGAGATTGGAACCCACGTACGCATGTGCAGATTACAATAACCATACCCCCGATGAAAGAAATATCATGGATCTTGAGACTAGCGCCTTAGACCACTCGGCCATCCTAACAAAGCTGGCTATATTTGCCTACACAAACCAGAGGTCAGGTGCAGCAGAGGCGAGGTATCCTCCTAGCTTCATACTGGAGTCACTTACCCTAAAGTTGCTGACAAGTTTCGAGAGTATCTTTTAGGTTCCATGCGCATCATGTACACTGACCATAGTCTCCTATCCCATTTGTAGAGGGCTAAACATCGCTGATGTACCGGTATTCAGCATGTGTCCCTTGAATATTCCCGATGCAGAGGTGGATTCTGCTGTGCTCAGGCGGTGCACGTCCCTGTTGCTATTAGGGATACATGTATTTGGTATTCTGTGGTAATAGAATTTTGGTTACCGGCCAGGGTCAGCCAGCACACAGCGGGAAAGAATGTCAGTTACAGGTATATTTGATCAGTCATTTTATTCGCCATAAATTAGTCTTTATTTATAACAAATCCATTATTTCGTTACAGTGTTTTTCTGTTCTATTAGTATCTTGTATGATTCCTTCAGCTCATTGATCTGTACAAGCGATGGGAGTGATTTGGCCAATCCGAATAAACTGAACAGTATTGATTCCACCTTGATCAACACGTTGCAAGTCAACAGCTCATCATAATGTACATTTCACATATGTACGTGAAACTCTATTAAATACTCTAAATTTTCTTCTATTTTTTTCTAAGCATATTATATTAATAAACACTAGTCTCTGAAGATTCTCCGTGTGTTTCAAATTCACCGGTTATTAACACCTTGTAGAGTAATTATTTCAGCAGCATTACAGTCTGTGAGCGCTGTTTTCAAGGGATATAATCATTTTGTAGAGTGCGCCATTTCACCACTTCATTAGAATACGCGTCATCTAGAGAGTTTTCATCGCTGGAATATAGTACTCATTAGCCATTTAAACCTGTTCGTCTTCAGCATAATATCCACTTGAATGCTGCTGTTTTACGAGCGTATGAAGCACAATCATCTGTGTATTAGAGCGTTCAGGACCTTTCATGATACTAGTGCACCAAGCATTCGTTGCATTAATTTCCCCAGCTCATATCTAGACCTATATACGTTTAGGAGGTACATTTTTCATTCATATCTATACCTACATACGAGCAGGGGGTACACTTTTCGGGTCCGGTTTTCCCAACAATTCAAGAGTTTGCCAATAAACATCGGATTTCATATCACTTAACATTTGTCGGTTGAATTCTTGTTTCCCTAATACCCCCTTCCCCAGCTTTATAGACTCGGATAGCAGATCGTCCCCGGGACTTATCCTATTGACAATCCTATCTGTCAGCGCCTCTTTAGCAGTGAAACGTTTCCCGAACACAAAAATAAACTGTTCGGCGGGGCCTGACGGTATTTTACATCTGTAAAAATTGGAAAAAAAAGTCATCGAAGAATTAGGAAATTGCTTACATGATTTTCAAACACAGAGCACGGCTCAATTCCTGTATTTCTCAATAAACACCAAATCACTCGATTCAAGTTGACAGTTGAACATCGCTCTTATCATATGCAACACATTTGCCTTTAAATAATACAAGTCTCGTGTTTAAAGAAAACAACTACACAAACTGTATTTAAACTAACTTATGTGTTGCACAAGGCGTGTACTCACACATCACAAGCACCGGTGTACATGGAAAATTATAACCTCTTGAGGAATAAACTGCATACACTAATAAATGTATTTGTCAGAGATTTTGGGTCACATGGTAGATACTAGATGTAATCAAGATTGGCATCATCAATCTTACATTACGATATTTAGTTACGATAAGAAGTGTCATAACGCGTAGAAACCTCAGAATGGGTATCACAGTCGTGGCATGGAAAACAATCCAATTTCCGTATCTGTGTGTCCCCCGAAACGTCCATGACGCGATTGGTACCGAAATGTACCTAGTTTCCAGCAATGATGAGTTGCATTGATGAGTAGCACCTCTGATAATACGACCGCCATGTTGCCAGTCTATTCCTGTAATTTCGCAGAATAGTTCTAACAATGTACGAAAGTATAAGCGAAGGTCCGTTGACCTGGGTATACGCACAATCAGTATCCATTGCTTTCGTCGGAGTTTCCACACTGAGATCTTTAAACGCTAAACTGTGTATGGACAACAAGTGCATCTGCCATCGAACGTAACCAAGGTAACGATTGAAAAGATGCATGTTCTTATTGGATGCCAATGGCATCAGGCCCACCTTTGCTCTGGTTATGGGCAACTTTGTTGGCACCTGGATGACGGCAGGGCGAGAATGAAGTGAAGAAAACGGTATATTCACTCTGACATAAATCGAGACGACCATTGATTTCACATATCATACAAAGTTTGATTAGCATGGCCACGTATGGGTGGTATCATGATACTGGACGTCGTAATGTCAGTAGGACGTTGCCCATTTGACGTACTATGGCATGAGGGCCTTGTGGCCTGAAAGTCGTATGGCTTTAGCATCTTTTGCCTATTATCCGGGTGATAGCAGTGTGGTTTCAAGTGAACGAGGAGAAAAACTTGTTCGACCATTCAGTATGTATACCTACCTTACCAGCTCCATCATCCACGGAGGTAATCGCATACCCAGGAAAATCTCATTAAGGGCCTTCAAATATGTATGTGAAATATATATGTGAAATATACATGTGATTGATGGGTCAAAAAGAATATTTCATTTGAATATTAACAAACTTACATACAAACTTAAGTGAAAAGAGGAAGCTTAGAGGTTAAATCAGTTAAAACCAGAACGTTTGCAATGCATGTTGTTTTAATACTCGCGAATTGTCATTTTTGTTCCTCGCGTACACTTGCAGGATAAATGTATATAATGTTGCTTTTAGGATTGAGGATTATAAGAATTACAGTACGCTTTTTTAATCAACCAAAACGTGTCGCTAGGTAGTAGCATAATCAATCTCGTTATCTTTCTTGACTGTAGCGATGAATAACCCGTGCTTTCTCGCCGAGTCTGAAACAGATTTAATGGGCTAACACACTTTGTTATTAGATAAGATAAAATGAGAGGTACAGCTTACCATTCATAGCCGCTATTGTAATCACTGGGAAAATCAGAATTCGCTTGAATGTAAATTGTAGTAGCTTTCGGAATTCTGCATATTTGTCAGGGTGTGTTGACACCCAGTCTAGGTCAATACCATTACTGTAATATTTCCCTTCGCCAGTTGTTATTAGAATCTTCACATTGGGGTTCCTGAAATCAACAAGAAAATGGAAATAATGACTAACAAGAGCCAACATTGGTACACATCATCTCACACAAATATATCTACTAACACAACAAATTTAGCTTTTTCAAGATTTCTCGATTTTTGTGTCACAGTGACCTTGATCTTTCATCTCAAGTTTAGCACGTGACACACTCATGCATCGTCTTTTCCCTAACGTATGTATACTGACACAAAGGTCACGGTAACCTTGACCATTCCGTCGACACATCATCTCCCCTAATATACTGAAACAAATTTGCGATTATTAATGAGCTTCATTTCCAAATACAGTGACCTTGACCTCAAATGTGGTACTCGACAATCTTTTTCTCGTATTGTATCCACTCACATTTTATTTAATTTTCAATGATTTCCTGCTTTTAGGCCACAGTTATCTTTATCCTAGCTAAAACTCTGCAATCGAACATTGAGATAAACCAGTATTAATTTCTTTGAAAATAAAGTAGAATGTTGATAGTCCAAGCTTACAAGGAAGACCCGAAGCAAACTGACGTGAGTATATTTCTACATGATTTTGTTTTGTCACTGAACACATGCATTGTTCACGTATGTTCAATGAAGTGATGTGTACAGAACGTGGAATGAACAAATAATTTCGTTTCAAGTTTAAATTTCCCGCTCTACGCCTGCGCTGGTTTATTTCGATAATCTATGAAGTAGGCCCATAAAATGCCCCAGGTTACAACTGTAAGCGTACGGTATATATAAATGTATATTATGGGCACATACTAACCTCTCGACGCGATCTAATTCACTATGTAGTAGTGTCAGGAATTCAATATTGAATCTGTTTTCATCTGCTTTCATGTGTATCACGGCTACGCTGTCGTTCTCCACAAATTCAGTTTGTATCAGTGCCATGGTTGTCATACGCTATCCGTTTAAGCAGTTTAAAGCTGACCCAATTCTACACATGACTTATGTCATAAAGGTTGTGTGATATGTACAATCATGCACACTGCAGGGGAGGTTACTCTTGAGCCCATGTGGATCATTTAATACAAAGGAAAATAAATGAAACCCAGGAATGAATGATAACCGGTGCAATACGCCAGAGTGGATCTGCTTTTAATCAGACTGGGTGATTGTCAACGTATAAGGACACTACACGTGGGTAGATATATAAGTATAAAACTGGATATTATATTGTCATATATAAGTATAAAACTGGATATTATATTGTCATAACCGGTTTCGCTCTTTTAGAGCTTGTCAAATGAAGTTAACATGCTATTAGATACAATTTATATAGTGCAGCATGTTTACAATTATTGTTGCATGGTTACATAAAGTCATAATAACAGAACAAGTATAGTCAAATACAAAACAATGATTTCAGACAGACGACTGCTGGTTGGTCATTTGTGCGCATTTCCATGTACTCAGACATGCGTAGATAACTCTGGAACCAGTCTGCGAATGCTGAAATAATGTTTTAGTGACTCTGAATCGATCAAATAATCAAGTGATATATTTTCAGTATCAGCAATTGAGGGATTCCCCGTATTTTTCAATGAACATTTTTTTCTTTTTCCAACCGGATTCTTACATCGTCTGTGTTAAATTTAAAAAACGAAAAAATGAAAAATTTAATCTCAAGGTAGCTAGCACAATCTGCAACATGTTTACTCACTTTGAGATGACGTAATCTATGTGTTTCTATTTGTTGTCGGTGTACGCGAGTCCGTGATTTCAGACGGTCCCCTGTTTGGCCTATATATGGAGCGCTACATCCATTACAAGTCAGAACATACAGAAGATTTCTAGAATTACAGTTCATATTATGTTTAATTTTGAACTGTTTGTTAGTTTTCCGAAAGAGATACGAACTGCCAATAGTGAGATGTAGACAACATTTACATCGTATGTCTCCGCATTTTGATGTTGTGTAGACTTGATCGGGTCTTAGCTCATGCTTAGCTTTTGTAAGCAATTTCTTTAAGTTGGGGCGTTGTCGTTTTGCATTTATGAATTTAACTCGGCTTTCTTCAGTCGGTCATTTGACCCAAGAATGGTTAAGTTATTTCTAACAATGGGGAAAAAGTTGTCGTTATTAGGATTATGCGTATTAATGAAAGTCAGCACCTTTGTTGTTAATTGATTCTTTCTTAGATTTCTTAACGTGTCGATATCTATTGAGGGTTTTAGAAAATCCATTCTTAATGACTCCGTCGGGATAATCTATAGAAACTGTTTCAATTCGCCCAACCGTTTAATAAGCAAGTCCGGTTTTGTTACTATTGTTTAAATTCTTCTGGCGAGATTGAACGGCACTTGGTTCTTGTTTCGTGTCTGTTGGTTTATAAAAAATGTCAGTAACAATTTGATCATTTTCTCTTTTGAGCAGAATGTCTAAAAAAGAAATTTCATCCTTATTTGTTTCTAAAGTAAATTGAATATTACGGTCCAAACTGTTTAGGAGATTATGGAACTCCATGATGGTGCCATATTTGCTTCTGAATATTAGAAAACAGTCATCTAAAAATCTTTTGAAGGACGTTTTAATTTCCTCTCTGACATCCGCTCCGTATTTCCGCTCAATTTCATCGTATAACTGCATGTGTTTCCAGATATTCCAGTTGCCATACACATTTGATTACGCTTGATCACCATGCGTGGCCCACTATATATAGTGCTCGCAGAATAAAAGTGGTTATCTCTGGATGTCTTGTCGGACAGCTCATTTAATGCTTCATTTTAGGAAGAACACCTTTCTTCCACCAAACTTTGCAGCTGATATGAATTTTTATATTGGGCTAAAAATAGCTATTTTCGACTTTCGGAAGTCTATTACGAGAGTAAACGATTCAATTGCTGTTGAACAGCCGCAAATACTATTATAGTGTCAGGATCGGGAGTGGTTCAATGAACTAGCGGTGCTTGAAACAAGGATGATAGAAATTAGTTGTCAGTTTTGTTGAATCAGTTTTGTAGAGAACCAGACCGGTTCCCTTGTGCGGATGGACGATGTGGTCAGCAGTAGTATCAGAAGGTAATTAAGGGTTTTACTCTACTCATCTTCGGGGTTGCATAGAATTATGTGTGATGACTTCATATCAGTCTGATTAAAATAAGTCCTATCATGCCCCTCCGCTAATCCAACTGGACGTCATATTACGCGTATACTTGCATCTAAATGCTACTCGGTTTCCTTTCAGAATACGGTTTGGTATAATAGCTCCATGGATTTCTTGGGTCCATATTTCTTCTCTGTGACCTCTTCGACATTCAAATATGATTGGCTATTTGAAGGATATGAACATTTCTCGCTTGGACAATTGGCCATATTCATTCACTTTGCTTCAATAGTAGGTTTTAACAACTCTCTTTGCTGCAATCGATTTGTCAATGAAGGAATGTAGGCCAAACGTTTTTACGCGTCACAAAAAGAAGAGTATTATTACGCAAAAAACCTTATTTAGGTTACAATCTGTAACTATGGAAGTGTAAAGAATTGCATGTCTGATATCAAGTTCGGATGAGCGAGAAGTTATCTGGTGTACTATTTCATACAGAAAAGTCAGTATAAAATGTATAAGGAGAATTCCTACATTGATTTGAGTGGATTTGGGTGTTATTTGGGTGTGTGTGTCGCCCAACTACTCCCCCTGCTTTCTCCAAAATAAAATAATGAGCATTTCAAACCAATTGTAAATATAATTCCAGCCTCTCTGTCCGAAAAATTTCTGATGAGAATTTTTAAATGAAGCTTTTAAATTGGAACTTTAATTTCTGACATGCATTTATTAATAAAGTTTCGTTTTTCTAGGCTCGAACGTATAATTGGTCCTTCTATTTCGTGATTTCTAATAATTTCCAGGTCCGCTCTTTTACTTTCTAGCCTTTCCATAATCCTGTTTTGTTCTTTTGTGGATGTAACTGAAGCCATATTTTTTTCTAGACTCAAGATTTCTGATTTTATTTCCTTTTCATGCTTTTTAGTATTGTGGCACTTCGTATTTGAGTTTTCAATAGTTCAAAGAAGACTTGATCATTAATATTTAATTTGAGAGAACTAGCTTCGTCGATTTCTCCGGATACATAACATTCCTGGATAGTTTCTTTGACAACATTGTTTATCAGCGTGACATAATCCGGGTCCTGTAGCAGACATGTGTTAAATTTCCAGAAACCTGGACCTTTCTCTATTTGTCTAAAGTAACATTTTAAAGAAATTAGTGAGTGATCAGATTTGTATGATATCCCAATGGTCGGTCGCTATATCGTCAGAAACAAGAAAATAATCAAGCCTACTCTGTCTAATCCAAGTGGCGATCTTTCTTCGCCAGGTGAATCGCCTTGTGCATGGATTATCACACTGACGCCAAATGTCATTAAGATTTAATTCGTCCTTTATCTCTAAGACTGCCAGGTTGGCATTTTGATTATGTTTAGAAGTATAATTTTGTGTTTCAGTCATGTAGTCTACTATAAGATTCCAATCGCCGCAGGCAATGATTGAACTGTTGTTAAAAGTTCTCACTTGCTCGAATAATCCTTTAAAAAAAGTCTGGTTAATCGTTATTGGGCCCATATAGGTTCACCAACGTAATCCTTTTATCTGATATTGAAATGCCGAGATATAGGAATTATATATAACGAGATATATCTGATACAGGAAAGACAGTATAAATGTATAAGTAGAATTCCTACATTGATTTGGGTGTGATTTGGCTGGTCGGGTGTTCCCCACCTACTCCCCTGGCTTTCCCTAAAATAAAATAATGAGCATTTCAAGCCAATTTTAAATACAACTCCACTCTCCCTGTCCGACAAATTTCTCATGAGAATTTTTAAATTAAGCTTTGAAGTTGGAACTTTAAATTGAATTTGAAACTGGAATTTCAAATTCAAAGTCTAATATAAAATATCAACTTTCAAACTTAATGCTTAAATTTCAAACTCAAAGTTAAAATTCTGAGTTAAAACTCATAGATCAAATTCAATTTCCAACTTTAAAATTCAACTTTCAAATTCCGATAACAATTCGAATTTAAAATTCCAAATTGGAATTTAAAGTCAAATTCAAATCTCTTACAACATTAAAATAGTTCAAATGCAAATTCTATTTGACATAAAAAGTTTTAGGTCTCTAATGTGATTCTACTAAATTCAATCGAAAATTCATTTCAACATGGGGTAGGATTTCATGTAGCCCGATTTATTGTGCGGCAGACCCTCTGATAATATTGTCAGCTCATTTTCATAATGCTTTTCTTTCATATTGAAATTAACATCATGCAAGTGCATGCCCTTCAGTTAGTAACATCAAATACTCCCGTTGCTCTACTCCCGTTGCTCTACCAAAGCGTGTAAGGTTTTCACCTCGCACGTTCAGGGAGCAATTCAACTAACATACGGCGTCCTTAGTCAGATGTAACCTAGGTTGTTACCGTCACAACGGAAGTCTAAAGTTCACTCAACGAGACTCCGATATCACAGAAAATGGGGAGTAGCGGGTTAGGCGGTGCGCATGCGCAGCCGAAAGTGGGACGATTTAAAGAGCCTAAGAACGAGAGGGGTGAGGGTTTCCCCTAACGAGACCCAGATGTGCGCCATGCAGTATGGTTTGGGCTACCTTGGTGGAGTTATCGGATACAGAGCGTTTTACGGTTCTTGTTCTTACTCACTGAATATGGATGAGTCCTCCACCAATACAATGACTTGTGTATTTGATTTCATCGTTCAATACACCTTTGGCAAGTGAAGTGGATTTGCTTATTGTGAGCAGTAAAATGGTGCGTGTCGGGTGTGGGATTCGAACCCACGTGCGCATGTGCAGATTATTATACCCATACCCCCGATGAAAGAAATATCATGGATCTTGAGACTAGCGCCTTAGACCACTCGGCCATCCTAACAAAGCTGGCTATATTTGCCTACACAAACCAGAGGTCAGGTGCAGCAGAGGCGAGGTATTCTCCTAGCTTCATACTGGAGTCACTTACCCTAAAGTTGCTGACAAGTTTCGAGAGTATCTTTTAGGTTCCATGCGCATCATGTACACTGACCATAACCTCCTATCCCATTTGTAGAGGGCTAAACTTGGAGCGTGCCCTTGCTCCCTTCCAACTTGAGATACGACATCGCTGATGTACCGGTATTCAGCATGTGTCCCTTGAATATTCCCGATGCAGAGGTGGATTCTGCTGTGCTCAGTCGGTGCATGCACGTCCCTGTTTCTTTTAGGGATACATGCATTTTGTATTATGTAGTAATAGAATTACTGGCCAAGGTCAGCCGGCACACAGCCGGAAACAATGTCATGGACAAGTATATTTGATAAGTCATTTTATTCGCCACAAATTAGTCTTTATTGATAACAAATCCATTGTTTCGTTACAGTGTTTTTCTGTTCTGTTAGTATCCTGTACGATTCCTTCTGCTCATTGATCTGTACAAGTGATGGGAGTGATTTGGCCAATCCGAATAAACTGAACAGTATTGATTCCATCTTGATCAACACGTTGCAAGTCAACAGCTCACCATAATGTACATTAAAACTTTTTCACATATAATATATACACGTGAAACTCTATTAAATATTCTAAATTTTCTTCTATTTTTTCTAAACATTAATATATTAACAGAAGTTCATGATATTAACAGACACCAGTCTCTGAAGGTTCTCCGTTGTTTCATATTCACCGGTTAACACCTTGTAGAGTAATTATTTCAGCATCATTACGGTCTGTTTGTGAGCGCTGTTTTCAAGGGATATAATCATTTTGTAGAGTGCGCCATTTCACCCCTTCATTAGAATACGCGTCGTCTAGAGTGTTTTCATCGCTGGAATATAGTATTTCATTTAAACCTGTTCGTCACAAGCATAATATTCAATTGAATGCTGCTGTTTTACGAGCGTATGAAGCTTCACATACAAGCAAACGCTTACACAATCATCTGTGTATTAGAGCGTCCAGGACCTTTGATGATACTAGTGCACCAAGCATTCGTTGCATTAATTTCCCGAGCTCATGTCTATACCTACATATGTTTAGGAGGTAGTGGTACACTTATCGTGCATATCTAGACCTACATACGTTTAGAAGGTACACTTTTCGTTCATAGGTAGACCTACATACGTTTAGGAGGTACACTTTTCGTTCATATCTAGACCTACATACGAGCAGGGGGTACACTTTTCGGGTCCGATTTTCCCAACAATTCAACAGTTTTCCCATAAACATCGGATTTCATATCACTTAACATTTGTCGGTTGAATTCTTGTTTCCCTAACACCTCCTTCCCCAGCTTTATAGACTCGGATAGCAGATCGTCCCCGGGACTTATCCTATTGACAATCCTCTCTGTCAGCGCCTCTTTAGCCGTGAAACGTTTCCCGAACACAAAAATGAAATGTTCGGCGGGGCCTGACGGTATCTTGCATCTGTAAAAATTGAAAAGAAAAAGTCATCCAAGAATTAGGAAATTGTTTACATGATTTTGAAACACTGAGCACGGCTCAATTCCTGTATTTCTCAATAAACACCAAATCACTCGATTCAAGTTGACAGTTGAACATCGCTCTTGTCATATGCAACACAGTTGCCTTTAAATAATAAGTCTCGTGTTTAACGAAAACAACTACACAAACTGTATTAAAACTAACTTATGTGTTACACAAGACGTGTACTCACACATCACAAGCACCGGTGTACATGGAAAATTATAACCTCTCGATGAATAAAATGCGTACACTGATAAATGTATTTGTCAGAGATTTTGTCTCACATGGTAGATACTAGATGTAATCAAGATTGGCAACATCAATCTTACATTACGATATTTCGTCTCAAAGAACTTTCAGAGTGCTAGCTCCAGTACGCCCTCTGTCATTCTCCCAAGTTCCTTCCCTTGTAACAAAATATCGTCTCTTGTAAAAACAAGAGCCCAAGGGGCTTCAATATACGCCCGTATATCTGGAATTACATTGGTCCAAATTTCAACGTTGTTTACTAGCCTTGATTCCAATTGGTAGCTATCAATCCAGAGAAAGGTCTACAATGTCGTGCTTCTGACAATGTAACATATATCACATCTTAGACTGAATGATAAACTAAAATGAGCTTACCTCTTGGTAACAACTTGACCTTGAATCAAGAGTCAAGAGCTCACATATCTAATACTGAAATCGACAATAGTCAAACACAAGAAAATAGTAGTTTTCCTGCAAATGGATTCCTTTCAGGCGAGAAAATTTTTCATGAACAGGGCTGCACAAATTGCGCGAACAATAGGTTTGGTTACGCAATTTTCATTATGTGTAACCCATTTTCAGTTCAGTTGAATTACGGATATTTACCTGTATACAATAGTGATGGGTTATGCAAATCAGAGAAGGATTATCCAAATTTTTTTAGCGTAACCCATATTTGTGTTAATCAGAACTTTCAATTTGTGCAGTCCTGATGAAGGAAGAAGAAACTGATGAAGTAAATATTTGTTCTTGAGTTAATAAACAGTTTTGAAGTTCATAAAGGACCCCTCTCCCCGTTAAATTAGTAAATGTATGGTTTTAATTTCACAACAGTTTAACTAAATGTACCTGTTTCAAACATGGGAGACAACTCCACAGGAGAAATGCCAAGTACATGTATGGGAGAGAACTCTGAATATTCCAACCTACATATAACATAGTCAGCTAAACTTGATTCAGTTTTGGGGGACTGTGACTTTGACCTTTGTGACAAATTGATCTCAAAATGTATGGCTCCTCTTTGCCATGCGAGTAAGGTATACTCAAAGTTTGGTACCAATACATACCTTGAAACTAGAGATATCGCATGGACAACAAATGTTAATGGATGAATGGACAGAACGCAACATCGCATTACACGATTTCGTCTTCGACAGGCATATGAAAATGTGACTTTTAATGATTTCTTGATTTTGGGGTCACAGTGAACCCACAATGGACACACAAAAATGTTATTTTTAATAATTTCCTGATTTTGGGGTCACAGTGACCTTTGACCTTGACCTAATTTTTGGTATGCGACACTTCATTTCCCCCTATTGGATTCACTCACCAAAAATTAGTAATTTTTAATGATTTCCTGATTTTTAAGTCACACTGACCTTTGACCTTGATTCTGGTGTCACAGTGATCTGGACTATTGACCTGGATCTAAATTTTGGTACATGACAAAACGGCTACCTGTAATGGTTTTTTTAAACAATTTCACGATTTTGGGTCACAGTGACCTTGACCTTTAACCTTGACCTACATTTTGATATGTGACACATCGTGTCCCCCTAATGTATCTATTGACACAAAGAAATGTCATTTTTAATAATTTCCTGATTTTTGGGTCAGTGACCTTTGACCTTCGACCTTGACCTATTTTTTGGTATGTGACACTTCATTACCCCCTACTGAATCCACTCACAAAAAATTTGAAATTTTTAACGATTTCCTGATTTTTCGGTCACACCGACATTTGACCTCTGACCTCGACCTACATTTGGTATGCAACACATCATTCCCCCTAGGGCATCCAATCATCAAAAATTAGAACTGTAGATAGAAAACTGTCAATGATCAATGATTTCCTGATTTTAGGCAACAGTGACCTTTGACCTCTGACCTCGACCACAATTTTGGTACGCGACACATCGTCTCCACCTAGCGTATCCACTCACAAAAAATTGCAACTGTGAATAGAAAAAGTTCACAGATATAGACCGGACACGAACACTTCAGTGCTTTCCTGTTTTTGATGCCAGTGACCTTTGACCTCTGACCTCGACCTTGATTTTGGTACGCGACACATCAGCTCCCCGTAGGGTATCCACTCACGAAAAATTAGAACTGTAAATAGAAAACTGTCCCAGATATAGACCGGACACGAGGGACGGACAGACGGACGGTATGACGGACGGAAACCGCCATCACATAATACGTCCGCCTTTTGGCGGGCGTATAAAAACTATACCCACTCCCCTTTGCAGTACGGGAAGTGGGTGCAGTTCGTCTAAAACGTCTCGAAGATTAAGAAGTGTCATAACGCGTGGAAACCTCAGAATGGGTATCATAGTCGTAGCATGGAAAACAATCCAATTTCCGTATCTGTGTGTCCCCCGAAACGTCCATGACGCGATTGGTACCGAAATGTACCTAGTTTCCAGCAATGATGAGTTGCACCTCTGATAATACGACCGCCATGTTGCCAGTCTATTCCTGTAATTTCGCAGAATAGTTCTAACAATGTACGAAAGTATAAGCGAAGGTCCGTTGACCTGGGTATACGCACAATCAGTATCCATTGCTTTCGTTGGAGTTTCCACACCGAGATCTGTAGACGCTAAACTGTGTATGGACAACAAGTGCACCTGCCATCGAACGTAACCAAGGTAATTAATCAGGCACATCTTTGCTCTGGTTATGGGCAACTGGGCTGGCACCTGGATGACTGCAGGGCGAGAATGAAGTGCAGGAAACGGTATATTCACTCTGACATAAATTGAGACGACCACTGATTTTACATATCATACAAAGTTTGATTAGCATGGCCACGTATGAGTGGTATCATGATACTGGATGTCGTAATGTCAGTCGGACGTTGCCCATTTGACGTATTATGGCTTGAGGGCCTTGTGGCTTGAAAGTCGTATGGCGTGGGCATCTTTCGCCTATAATCCGGGTGATAGCAATGTGGTTTCAATTGAACGAGGAGAAAAACTTGTTCGACCATTCAGTATGTATACCTACCTTACCAGCTCCATCATCCACGGAGGTAATCGTATACCCAGTAAAATCTCATTAAGGGAAAACCAGCCTCTTTCTGTGCGCATTACTCGCAGATCGTGTGCCATGGTCAACATAGCACCCCCGGCAAATGCGTGGCCTTCAAATATGTATGTGAAATATACATGTCAAATATACATGTGATTGATGGGTCAAAAAGAATATTTCATTTGAATATTAACAAACTTACATACAAATTTAAGTGAAAAGAGGAAGAGGGATAAATCAGTTAAAACCAGAATGTTTGCAATGCATGTTGTTTTAATACTCACGAATTGTCATATTTGTTCCTCGCGTTCACTTGTAGGACAAATTTATATAATGTTGCTTTTAGGATTGAGGATTACAAGAATTACAGCACGCCTTTTTAACTAACCAAAACGTGTCGCTATGTAGTAGCATAATCAATCTCGTTATCTTTCTTGACTGTAGCGATGGAAAACCCGAGCTTTCTCGCCGAGTCTGAAACAGATTTAGTGTGCTAACTTTGTTATTAGATAAGGGGAAAATGAGAGATACAGCTTACCGTTCATAGCCGCTATTGTAATCACTGGGAAAATCAGAATTCGCTTGAATGTAAATTGTAGTAGCTTTCGGAATTCTGCATATTTGTCAGGGTGTGTCGACACCCAGTCCAGGTCAATACCATTACTGTAATATTTCCCTTCACCAGTTGTTATTAGAACTTTCACATTGGGGTTTCTGAAATCAACAAGAAACTGGAAATAGTGACTAACAAGAGCCACAATTGTCAAACATCATCTCTCACAAATATATCCACCAAGGGCAGATCCAGCCAAAATTCATAGGGGGGGGGGGGGCTCTATTTTCACGATTTTCCCGCAATTATAAACACTCATCGATATTGAAAAAGTCGCTCCTCATGCCTGCATCCATTTGACTTTCTAGTTATGTTTAAAACATACAAAACGATGGCATTTAGTTCATGGAAGGGAAACCAATATGCCTATATATACCGATACGGTTCATTCACAAAAAGATAAAACAAGAAAATCCTCAAAGCCCAATAGGCGAGGGTCCAGGGGCCGCCTAGGCCCCGGAAGCTCCGAAGTCCTAGATCTCCGGAGATGCGCGTTCTAAGCGTTTTCCAGGAAATAAATTCGAACATAATGTATGCAGATTTATGGTTCTATTTTCACGTTTGTTTCGCATTTATAAGCACGCATCGATATTGTAAAAATCATACTTCATGCCTGAATCCATTTGACTTTCTAGTTATATTTAACAGATAAAAAATCGATGACCTTTACATCATGGAACATTAGAACCAATATGATACCGATACATTTACACAAAGCTAAAATAAGCGATCCTCACAGCCTGACAGGCGAGGGTCCAGGGGCCGCCTAGGCCCCGGAAGCTCCGGGGTCCCAGGTTTCGGGAGATGCGTTTTACACGTTTTCCCGGAAATAAATCTGAACAGTACACTCACAAACTACATGAATGGATGACGGTCTGTTTAATACACATATAGTTACTCTAATTACATAATCCACATTCATTTAATTTACATATCATTTCAACACATTATTTCTACGTGGAATCCCAGGGTTCGCTGAACCCTCCCATTTTTTTTGTTGAGGTTTCATGGGTCTGATCCCCCCGTAGATCCACCCTTGTCCACTAACACTATCAAGATTTCCTGATTTTTGTGTCATAGTGACCTTGATCCTTGACCTCAAGTTTAGCACGTGACACACTCATGCATCGTCATTTCCCTAACGTATGTATACTGACACAAGGTCACGGTAACCTTGATCATTCCCTCGACACATCGTTTCCCCTAATGTATCTGTACTGAAACAAATTTTTAATGAGTTTCTGATTTTGGGATCACAGTGATCTTGATCTCAAATTTGGTACTCGACACATCTTTTCCTCGTATTTATCACTCCCATAATTTTCAATGATTTCCTGCTTTTAGGCCACAGTGATCTTTGTCCTAGCTAACACTCTGCAATCGAACATTGAGATACACCAATATTAATATTCTTTGAAAATAAAGTAGAATGTTGTAAGTTCAAGCTTACA
Organism: Hanleya hanleyi; assembly: GCA_036873755.1. Classification (NCBI taxonomy): domain Eukaryota; kingdom Metazoa; phylum Mollusca; class Polyplacophora; order Lepidopleurida; family Hanleyidae; genus Hanleya; species Hanleya hanleyi. The sequence goes on along the minus strand of JAVTVY010031616.1, from coordinate 30,771 downwards.
AAGAAGATCCGAACCCTCAAGAAGGCATGCATTGTTCAATAAAGTGGCAAGGGCGTAGACAAGTTGTCAGGTTTGGGGGGGCTTCAGAGGGGGACAGTGTGAGAGGGGGTATCCCCCCTCGCAGCTTAAGATTTTTTTTGGAAAGTTGATGGTAAATTGGCACTCTCTGGAAGCATCTGAGCAGTATAACATTGTGGCCTAAAGTTAACTGGCAGTGTCACTTTCAGTCTTATGGATTGCAATTATTTCTGTCTGAAGTTCTAACCAGAAATTTCAAGTCCAATATACTAGACTGTTGTACATTTTTTTTACCTTTTATCTTAGTCGAGTACTCAAATTTAAATTCCACGAAACATCTAATTAACCATATCATACAGGGATTTATGGAGGTCCTGGTTTACCACTATAGTAAAGTTTATTTGAAAGCTCAAATCCAGTCTCTACAATTGTAGACCTTTTCACAAAATTCTGATGTACTGTCTGTAGCCAATGGTTTTAAGAGATGAAACAGTATAAATCATTAGGTGGTAGATTGAAAGTATTACATAAAAATGAAAACACTTCATTTGATTTTAAAATACTCAGGTTTTTTACTTCTAATTCTGTGGTCCCCTGATCATGCTAATGATTTGATGTAGTACATGTACCCCATTAAAATATCTTTCATTTATCTTTCAAGCAATGGTCAGAAATGTTAAAGAGGAATTCAGTAAGGCTGTTGCATTTGTGAATGTATACAGAAATGTTTAAAAGCTGTCAGGTTCTGACTTCAGCTTCTTTATTAAACTACCATTATTTACTGAGACCATCTGGTTGTAGCACTTCAATGTAGGTTGAAGTACTACAGTTGTGACATATGATGTATTTACATGTAATTCCGTGAACATATAAGTAGACTAGTGACCACACTGTCTCTGTGACAATATGAAAATTAGCCCGATGCTATAATATAAGTTTCGAGAGGATTTGGCTAAAAGCCCAATTTCTATTTGCTTTATGTATTATTATCTACATTTATCAGGGTCTGAGATGAGCAATTTCCATTAATCACTCGGCCAACCTAAATGTTGAACAGTCACCTGAAAATTTGTATTTCCACACTATAACATTGACAGGATGGCACTGGAGCTCAGATAAATGTTAAATTCAACTGCGGAAGGGATGTGGTTGCTCTAACTGGGTTGTGTATGGTTCGGGTGTTGCTGGCCGGGTTTTGTATGGTCGAGGGGCTCCGCTTGACCGAGTTCCATTGTTTGTTGACAATGGAGGTCGGTGGGGCGGGGCCTTTCGGCTGTGTGGGATCTGATCAATCGCGTTTGTGCCGCATGGGGCCTGGTAGGGTGGCTGCATCTTCTGACACTGTACTATTTCGGACCCTGAGATGGTGTTTATCATGATGCATGGCATTTATCATGTTTATGGTGACTGTTATATCAATGTTTCAGATATCTCTCCTTCACCAATAATGGGCACTGCTTCTGAGTTGTATGTTAAATGTGCGCATACTTGATTCATATGGTTTTGTAAAGTGTCAACTTTGTTCTGTACAATATCCCAATATCTAGCACAACATGGCACTTAGAATGTCGTGTCCAATCCTGCTTTCCTGTGTTAAACCGGTTACATCAGGACTAAAGGGTTTTTCTTTATTAACCAAATTTTTTATTAATTTTTTGTATTTTCCTCATTCTTTCTTCTAGTTATTTATGTTAAATATTGTATCTCTCAATGTCCGTGGCATAGGTGGCAAGGATAAGCGAAGAGAAGTCCTTCTGTTTTTGAAAAATCAAAATGCTGACATCTATTTATTACAAGAGACCCATAGTTCAGAGAAAGATGAGAAATTCTGGTCAGATCAGTGGGGTTCAAACATCTTTTTCAGTCATGGTGAAACCAATAGTAGGGGGGTAGCGGTCTTGTTTAGGAACAAAATACCCAAGATCCTTTCTCATACTATAGATAGTAATGGCCGTTGTGTTATCCTAGAAATTGCATATGAAGACAGAACATTATTGCTAGTGAATGTGTATGCTCCAAATGATGTAACAGAACGAGAAACCTTTTTCCAATTATTGCATAAGAAACCCCAATACAGAGGTTATAATTGGAGGAGACTTTAATACTGCTATAAACCCAGAACTTGACAGGAAAAACTCCCCCAATACACAAACAAGCCTTGCACTTCATGATCTCATTATCTGCCTTGACTATCTGGACATCTGGACAGGAGAGAAAGGAATTTGAAGGAAAAGAAATACACCTGGCGTAAAAGTAATGATATTCAGTCCAGAATTGACTTTTTTCTAATTTCCAAGCGGTTAGCCTCAAAGGTAAAATACGTCTCCATAAAACCTAGCTTGAAGTCTGACCACAGGATGATATATTTAGAGCTTGACACAGTTGTTCACTTTAAGCCCAACTTTTGGAAAATGAATATCAGTTATTTGAATGATAAAGAGTATAGGGAAGAGATTCAGCAATGTATAACAGATATTAAAGCTGATCCCAATTTCATTGAACCCATGCGTTCTTGGGAATGGCTCAAATTCAATATAATGCAAATTTCAATTAATTACTCTTCAAAGAAAAAAAAAGAGAAGACTAAAGAAGAAAAGGAACTTTTACGAACAATAACAATCCTAGATCAACATTTACAATCAGCTGTTGATGATAACCTGCTTGAGGAATACAATATTGCAACAAAGAGGTTGGAAGAGTTATATGAAAACAAAGCTTTTGGCTCCTTCATCCGATCTAGAAGTAATTGGTTGGAAAAGGGAGAAAAAAGTACAAAATATTTTTATAACCTTGAAAAATCTAAGGGAAGCAAGAAGGTAATAAACTGTCTATTGAACGCAGAAGGGGAGAAAGTTACAAACGATGAAGAAATCTTGTGTGAACTTCAAAAGTATTATAAACAACTGTACACCTCTAGTGGTATAGATAAAAATAAACTTCATCAATTCATCAATAACCCCACCATTCCTAAACTAGAAGAACACGAAAAAGATCTTTTGGAAGGTGAATTAAGCGAAATAGAATGTAGAGATGCCTTGTTCAGTATGAAAGATAATAAATCACCCGGCTGTGATGGTATCCCTTCCGAATTTTATAAATCGTTTTGGGAAGATATTAAAGATCTTTATCTTTATCTAGTGCAATGATCGAGGCATACCATTCAGGAGAACTCAGTACTTCGCAAAGAAGGGGGGTCATTACCCTACTTGAAAAGCCTGGAAAAGACAAGCAATACTTGAGTAATTGGCGTCCAATATCTCTATTGAACGTAGATTACAAAATTGCTGCAAAAACTATTGCAAATCGACTGAAAACTGTACTGAATGATATTATCCACCCAACTCAAACTGGGTTTCTAAAGCATCGATACATTGGCGAAAATGTCAGATTCATTTTAGACCTTCTAGAAACTTACGAGGATAATGAGACTGGTTATCTATTGTTTTTAGACTTTGAGAAAGCCTTTGATTCAGTGGAATGGGAATTCATGCACAAGGCAATTGAAGCATTTAATTTTGGGCCACAAATTTCAAACTGGCTGAAATTATTTTATAGTAACATAGAAAGTTGTGTCATTAATAAGGGAGTGTCTACCGGCTGGTTCCCTATTTCAAAAGGTACCCGCCAGGGCTGTCCATTGTCTCCCTATATTTTTATCATATGCATGGAATTAATTAACATAAATTTCAGGAGTAATGTTGAAATAAAAGGGGTTAATATAAATGGTTTGGAGACAAAAGGCATTTACTTCGCAGATGATACAACACTGACTCTGAAAAATATATTATCTGCTGAAAAATCTCTGAATTTTTACTCTGTAGTTGAAAGTATTAGTGGACTGAAACTCAATCTGGAGAAATCTACAATTATGCCAATACAAGATAAGGTTTGTCAAGATATTATCCCCAAATTACAGTTTAAACATGATGGGGTCAAATTTTTGGGTGTTAAAATATTCAGAGATAGGAAAAAATTGGATGAAAACACAACTACTCCCATTGAGAGCATACAAACACGTTTTAAAATATGGTCACAACGGAATTCAACTATGTTAGGGAGAGTATTATTATCGAAAGGAGAGGGACTGTCTCGATTAGTTTACCTAGCTAGCCATATACCTATTAATAAGAAAACAATATCCAAAATTAACAAAGAATTCTTTCGATTCATCTGGAACTATAAATCTGAAAAAGTCAAAAGAGCAATACTTGTGAAACACCCTGTTTCAGGTGGTTTAAATGCTATTGACTTCTCAATCATGAATAAGGCCCTTAAACTAATATGGTTGAACAGATACTTCTTATCTGAAGAAAATAGTTTCTGGAAAGGTATTCTTGATGCAGAATTAAGTAGTGTAGGAGGACTAACTTTTTTCCTTCATTGTAATTACAATTTAAATAAAGTGTCACTTCCAGTTTTCTATAAAGAGGTCCTACAGTTCTGGGCAGATATTCAAAATACAGATACAGACATATATGATGAAATTATTTGGAATAATCGAAAGGTTACTTTAAATAAATCTCCCATATACATTGATGCATGGGTAAAAGCTGGAATAGTATACATCAGAGATGTGATGGATGATAATGGAGACGTTTTGACACTGCAGGAACTGTGCAGAAAGTACAAAATGCAAGTTAAATATGGATTATATAAAAAAATGTTAACATCAATAAAACGTGCTACAGGTCAGAACTTATTCAATATTTATAGCCAAAGACCATCTGTTAACTTAAACATACCCCCTAACGTAACTGAAGACATGTTTTTAGGTAACCCTAAAATAAGCACTAAATTTCTTTATAAACATATTCTAAGCTTCAAATTTCCCATTATCCCAATCAAGATGACACCACACATAGCCTATTTCCTATTTTCGATTTGCCCATTGAAAATAAGCACAAGCAACTACAATTTAAAATTGCTCACAATATTGTCCCCACAAGAAAGTATTTGCATAAAATCAAAATTGCTTCCTCTCCAGATTGTCCAGAGTGTCAAAAAGAGGATGATATATCACATTATTTCCTAGACTGTTCCCAATCTGAAAACTTCATAGTTAAATATTTTGATTGGATTAAAACCTTACTAGATGTTACGGTTGATAGGCAATCTTATTTGTATGCTATTGCAGATATTGAGAAGAAAGATTGTCTCAATTACCTCAACATGCAAGCTAAATTCTTCACTTATAAGTGCAAAGTGGGAGAGAATGAGCAGAATTTCACCCATTTTCTGAACGATATCAAATTTACCCTGCGTGTTCTGAAGAGATCTGGTAAACACAAGTTCATGGATACAATAATTGATCAGATTTTGGCCTATTCTTGAAATGACATATCAAATCCATCGCTTTTGCTACCTGTTCAACATGCCACATTGTGAACAAAATTTTAATTCCATGTGATATGTGTAATTTTTTTTATTTTTTTTATTGTTTCTTTGTTTAATAATTGAATACATGCTGCCCTGTTACTCCCAGGTCACGTGGGAAATGTAAGGGCAAAATTGTAAAATCGTGGCCAAATGCATAAATAAATGCCCAGTGGTTATGTCCAGGGCTTAAAAAAAAACAAAAAAAACAAAAAACAAAAAACATTGTAACAACTGAACTTGATTTATGCCAAAATGTCTCATAACAATGACGATCACTACATTGATAAACGTTACAAGCTGAAATGATCATTCAGTCTTGGGTTTGCACTATAATTCAAGTTAATCCTTAGACAATACTGTCCTGCCCGGATAGCAGCGGATGGGTGCATTGACGCGTGGTTGAGCAAGTTTCGTCTCGGATGTTTTCGACGATATTTCTGAGACAATTTATCTGACAACATTGAAACTTTACACAGTAGATAAAAAAAAATACTAAATTTATTCCAAAGTATCAAGAAAATCTTTCAGTAGTTCTCAATAAATCGGGAAAACAAACATTAGATGGGAGATTTGTGAGATATTTTTGACGTCATGACGTCAAGCTCAAATGTTTAAAGAATGGCAGATCAAAGTTATCGTGGCCCCAAAATAACATGGTAGGTATCGGTGACTTTCGTCAGTTCTCAACAAATTTTAACGCAAGACAGAAATACAATGACAGTTTTTTTTTTTTTATATACTGTGTGAAGTTTCAATGTTGTATGATCAATTTTCTCATAAATATCACCAAAAATGTCTGGGATTTATTATCTGGAAAAGACAGTAGGTTTATTTTTAGGGTTTCTATATGAAAAGTAGTTGAGACTTTGTATATCTCTTGTTTGTGAATAAAGAAGTACTGAACAAATGACTGGGATCTCAATTGAAAAACAAAACAAATTTATAGTGAAAAAGTTAAGAAAAGTTCTGCTCATCGCAAGTTTTGATATTTTTCGTCCAAATAGACGGTATTTGATTGGATTTGGAGCACACTATTCCATTCTCGGAGACGATCGCACAAGATTGGAGTCCGAAATCGTCAATCTATGGCTTTGGTCACTGATCAATTGCAATCTTATTTTCGGAATAATGGTATGCACTGGCGGTGATAAGTTTACTTCTCCTGTTATAATTGAATAAGATACGTTATCTTATATGCTATGTTAGGTTTCTTTTTCTTTCTTTCTTTCCTTTTTTCGTTTGTTTTTTTTTTTGCCGGCCGTCAAAATTTGGGGGGGCTCAAGCCCCCCCGCCCCCCGTTGTCTACGCCCTTGACCACTGTGGTGTGTGCAGAACGTGGAATGAACAAATAATTTCGTTTCAGTTTTAAATTTCCCGCTCTACGCCTGCGCTGGTTTATTTCGATAATCTATGAAGTAGTTCCATAAAATGCCCAGGTTACAACTGTAAGCGTACGGTATATATATATAAATGTATATTATGGGCACATAGGCCCTACTAACCTCTCGACGCGATCTAATTCACTATGCAGTAGTGTCAGGAATTCAATACTGAATCTGTTTTCATCTGCTTTCATGTGTATCACGGCTACGCTGTCGTTCTCCACAAATTCAGTTTGTATCAGTGCCATGGTTGTCATACGCTATCCGCTGAAGCAGTCTGAAGCTGACCCAATTCTACACATAGCTTACGTCATAAGGTTGCGTGATATGTACAAGGTCCAATGTACAATCATGCACACTGCAGGGGAGGTTACTCTTGAGCCCATGTGGATCATTCAACACAAAGGAAAATAAATGAAACCCAAGAATAAATGATAACCGGTGCAATACGCCAGAGAGGATCTGCTTTTAATCAGGATGGGTGATTGTCAACGTATAAATATATATTCCAGTTGCCATACACATTTGATTACGCTTGATCACCATGCGTGGCCCACTATATATAGTGCTCGCAGAATAAAAGTGGTTATCTCTGGATGTCTTGTCGGACAGCTCATTTAATGTTTCATTTTAGGAAGAAAACCTTTTTTCCACCAAACTTTGCAGCTGATATGAATTTTTATATTGGGCTAAAAGTAGCTATTTTCGACTTTCGGAAGTCTATTAGGGATACGAGAGTAAACGATTCAGTTGCTGTTGAACAGCCGCAAATAATATTATAGTGCCAGGATCGGAAGTGGTTCAATGAACTAGCGGTGCTTGAAACAAGGATGACAGAAATTAGTTGCCAGTTTTGTTGAATCAGTTTTGTAGGTAGAGAACCAGACCGGTCCCCTTTGTGTGGATGGAATATATTCATCTTCGGGGTTGCATAGAAATATAAGTGATGACTTCATATCAGTCTGATTAAAATAAGACCTATCATGCCGCTCCGCTAATCCGACTGGACGTCATATTACGCGTACTTCCACTCGGTTTCCTTTCAGAATACGGTTTGCTATAATAGCTCCATGGATTTTCTTTGACCCATATTTCTTCTGTATGACCTCTTAGACATTCAAATATGATTGGCTATTCGACGGATATGAACATTTCTCGCTTTGATAATTGGCTATATTCATTCACTTTGTTTCAATAGTATGTTTCCAACAATTCTCTTTGCTGCAATCGATTTGTCAATGAAGGAATGTAGGCCAAAAGTTTTTACGCGTCACAAAAAGAAGAGTATTATTACGTAAAAACCTATTTTAGATTACAATCTGTAACTTTGGAAGTGTAAAGAATTGCATGTCTGATGTCAAGTTCGGATGAGCGAGATTCTGGTGTACTATTTCATACAGAAAAGTCAGTATAAAATGTATAAGGAGAATTCCTACATTGACTTGGGTGGATTTGGGTGTTATTTGAGTGTGTGTGTGTCGCCCACCTACTCCCCCTGCTTTCCCCAAAATAAAATAAAGAGCCTTTCAAGCCAATTGTAAATATAATTCCAGCCTCTCTGTCCGATTTTCTCATGAAATTTTTTAAATGAAGCTTTTAAATTGGAACTTTAAAACGAATTTTAAATTGGAATTTTAAATTACATGCCCAAGTACATGCCCTCAGTAACCTCAAATACTCCCGTTGCTCTGCCAAACACATTGCCGTTTTGCACACAGCCAACAGCGTCTAAAAAACTTTCACCTCACACTTTCAGGGAGCAATTCAACTAACATACAGCGTCCTCAGTCAGATGTAAGTTAGGCCTAGCTGTTACGACGGAAGTCTAAATTCACTCAACGAGACTCCGATATTACTGTAGAGTAGCAGATTAGGGGGTGCGTATGCGCAGCCGGAAGTGGGACGCTTAAAAGAGAACGAGAGGGGTGAGACACATGGGGTTTCACCTAAGGAGACCCAGATGTGCGCCATAGAGTATGGGTGCAGCTACAATGTACCTTGGTGGAGTAAAGTACCTGTAAAGTACCGGGTACAGGACGTTTTACGGTTCTTGTTCTTTATTCACTCAATAAAATAAAGATGAGTTCTCTATGATGGCCGAGAGGGGCCATCGTCACTTCGCCATCGTACGTTAAAAAACAGAGCAATGGAGCGATAGAGCGATGGCGATAGAGCGATAGAGCTATGGCGATAGAGCGATAGAGCGATGGCGATAGAGCGATAGAGCGATGACGATAGAGCGATAGAGCAATGGCGATAGAGCGATAGAGCGAAGTACATGACTGCGCATGTCTCATAATCATGCATATTCATACGGTGATAATCGTACCTCCAACACAAGAGAGCTCGCCGCTAAACTCTAGTTATTATCAGGCGGATTCATGAATACTGTAGGGGCCAGCGGCATATCACAAAGATTACACAGATAACACAGAGAGATAGACCGATAAGTTTTATTGTATATGGGCTGAAATAATAAACATTGGCTAAAAGATCGACATAAGAATCTAATAAATAAAGCAGTGATATTCGCTGTCTGTCGAACATATACATCTGGAACATTTGAAATCAAGTTTTGTAATTAATGCTGATCAACGCTTGTAAAAAAATCAAAGTAGAATCGAAATAGAAGAGGTCACTCTCCCCTCCCCCCCCCTTTAAAATATTGGTGATCTGATTTACCCATAGTCTCGTAATTTTTCGTCAAATTCAACTTCTAACTCCTCTGAAAGAAAAGACCAATTCGTCCGTCGATGCGAAGTTGAATTATTTGAAGTTGTGGGTGCCGAACGCGGCCATTTCCGCGTTTTTATCGAAAAAGAAAGGCGGATGTCATACGAAACTGATAATTCATTAAGATTGTGCTGATCTTGGCTGGACTAAATCGCATAGAACAAACACTGATTTGGGTTTTTTTTATATCTTATTTGGTTTTGTTAGGTAATACACATTGTACATACAACATTTTATTGTACTAAACAAAAATGGTTGTATTTGTAATTAGAAACTCATGTTATACAACAAACAGATACATCGTCATTACACCTCGATTTATCTACGCAAACAACATCATAATAGTCTAAACAGTAAATGCAGCGATGACCAATACTGGTAAAACAAGCGCCATTCGCAGTTCTTCTACTGGAAATATTTATCGGTTTCGTACGCACATTTAAAGCGTTTTGAACACTTTTCAACCAAGGGATTTTTAACTACTTTCATTTTATATATAGAAAATTTAATAATAGAAATACAGTAGTTGAGTGGCTGATTTCTGGGTTGTAAAAGACCAAGTATAACTTTTTCTGGAGAAAATATAATTGGAACACCCGCCGAAGCGAACCAATTTTCCATCAAGGGTAGATATGTTCACATTCCCAAAAGAGATGAATAATAGTCTCTGGAACTTTGCTACAAAATGTACATATGTTAGATGTATCAGGGTAAAGTTTATGTGCAGAAATGTTGGTAGTCAATATTCGGTTAATAATTCTGTATCGAAACCATTTATATTCCACATCTCTTTGTTACATTATTATTATTCCATATATACCACTCCGAATCACTATAATTTTTTTCAAGAACTGTTTAGTACAGTAAATCTAAAGGTCAAGAGATTTCTACATAACATTTTACAGTCTTTTTTTAACACTTATTAATAGTGAAATAGGGGGCGGTATCAACGGTATCATATATTGTTTCTGTAAAAGTCCAAATCTCATGTTGTTTGCTGCTTTCCGTACTGCTTGAGTAGTATATAAAACTGATATTGACGTAACTTGATCTTTGACCTAAACAAATTGCATATTGGGGAGAAAAACTACCACAGAAGAGCTCCAATTTTTACAAGTCACTACGCAGATCAAGTGATTGCCATGGTGATGTCACTTCCGCTCACGTGACCTTTGGGGCATGTATTTCTCCGCGGTGAAGCCGTCGGCGGTGATGCGGTCACGGGAAAAATCCTCCGTGGACAGAAAAAGTAGTCCCAAATACGCGGAGAGCTGAGGGAAATTCTCCGGCAATCTTCGGGACATTTTGGGAACAAGAGGGGCCTCTAGTGGACCGATTGGGTTGAGTGAGGTGTCAAAGTGAAGCGCTCCTCCAGGGCGATCAAGTCATTGGTGGGAGTATGTAAAATTAGGATTTGTCCCGAAAATACAAAAAGCGGAACACGGACTTTACCCCTAAAATAGGGCCTGATTCGCACAATTGCATCTATACGGGAAAATGCCTATATGGGTATAGGTGTGGTCTTTTTTTGTGGATTTTACTATGGGTTGTGGGGTCTTGTTTTCTTCGTCTCACCACGTAAAACACGATGGGAAGGGTCGAAAAGTTCACGGAGTTCTGGATAGGCCCTTAGGCCTAATGGCTCAGTGGATAGGTCCATACTTAGCAATTCACATGTTCATTGCGATATGGGTTGTGGGATCTTGTTTTCCACGTCTCACCACGTAGAACACGATGGGCGGGGTCCCGAAGCTAAGCGGTGATTTTTTTAAAAAGTGACTGCGCGCATGCGTAGTGGATAAATGGTGCTGGGTGGCCGTTTTGGGGTCTAGGTGAGCCCCTAGTGGTCCGATGGTGTCGCACGAGGTCTTATTTTGAAGCTTTCGTGGAGAAGCATCCGACTGAACTAATGTATCGTCCGTTTTCAATATTCTGCGCATGCGTGGTCTGGCCGTATAGAAAGCAGGCACTTTGGGGGTGCGTGGGGGTGTGTTTGGGATAGAGATAGACCACTATTGGTCCAAATGGTTCGTGGGAGGTGTCAAAGTGAAGCTTTTGTGGGGTAGAGTCAGAATACAGGACATATATGGTACAATACAGGACAGATATTGTTTAACACAGGACAGATATTGTATAACATAGGACAGATATGGTTACAATACAGCACAGATATGGTATAATACAAGATATATATTGTAAAATACAGCACAGATATGTTATAATACAGGACAGATATTGTATAATACAGGACAGATATTGAATAATACAGGACATATATTGTTTAATACAGGACGGATATTGAATAATACAGGACAGATATTGTATAATACAAGACATATATTGTATAATACAAGACCTATATTGTAGCATCCGGATGTAAAACCACAGTCCCGAATGTAAAACAATGAAAACCCCGGATGTAAGATGAGGTCCCGGATGTAAAACAAAGGTCCCCGGATGTAACTGGTCATACATATTTAGGTTATTATTATGGACAACAAACATACAGTCTGATATGTAATTTCTTACAATTAAGATAAATTCAAAACGATAAATGTGTGAAGTACTACCCAGGTAAGCTGACTAACGCCACATCACCGCGATGTATATATTATCAGGATACTGTGTTGTTCCCGCAAGAGTACAAGTACATGGACAACAAAAATGTACATTGGTAGAGTATATGTATATGGACAGATTGCATGTATAGGCACATAGTACATGCACATGTACTTTCGCTACTACTTGTACTGATGACGTCACCGATGACGTCATAGATGCTGTGGACATCCATCAAATCGGGGTCTACACCCCGAGAGCTAGAAAATGACACCTCCCACGGCGCATTCGGACCAATAGTGGTCCATCTCTACCCCAAACACACCCACACGCACCCCCAAAATGACCACTTTACTTACTACACCCAACTGCGCATGCGCATATTGACGCGACTTGCAATAAGAAGCACGCCATACTGACTCTACCCCACAAAAGCTTCACTTTAACCCCCCCGACCCATTTAGACCAATAGTGGTCCATCTCTACCCCAAGCACACTCCCACGCACCCCCAAAATGCCTGCTTTCTATACTACGGCCAGACTGCGCATGCGCAGAATATTGAAAACGGACGATGCATTGAAAACGGTCGGATGCTCCTCCACGAGAGCTTCAAAATAAGACCTCGTACGACACCATCGGACCACTTGGGGCTCACCTAGACCCCAAAACAGCCACCCAGCACTATTTACCCACTACGGATGCGCGCAGGGACTTTTTCAAAAAATTTAACCGCTTAGCTTCGGATCCCCGCCCATCGTATTTTACGTGGTAAGACGTGAAAAACAAGATCGCAAAACCCATATCGCAATGAACATGTGTGAATTGCCCAGCATGAACCTATCCATCTAGACCTCCGTGAACTTTTCGAAAAATTCCACCGCTTAGCTCCGAGACCATTCCCATCATGTTTTACGTGGTGAGACGAAGAAAACAAGACACCACAACCCATAGTAAAAGCCACAAAAAATGACCACCCCTATACACATACAGGCATTTTCCCGTACAGATGCAAATGTGCGAATCAGGCACGATTTTAGGGGTAAAGTTCGTGTTCCACTTTTTATATTTTCGGGGACAATCCTCAATTTACATGCACCCACCCATGACTTGATAGGCAGGCCCGATGAGCCGGAGACCGACATTAGCTCTTTTGGACATGGTTGATAGGAGTTTTCCCCTATTGTAGGGGTAAAATCCGTGTTCCGCTTTTTATATTTTCGGGGACAAATCCTCAATTTACATGCACCCACCCATGACTTGATAGGCAGGCCCGATAAGCCGGAGACCGATATTAGCCCTTTTGAACATGGTTGATAGGGGTTTCCCCTATGGTAGGGGTAAAGTCGGTGTTCCGCTTTTTGAAATTTTTGGGACCAATCCTAATTTTACATACACCCACCCATTACTTGATCGCCCTGGAGGAGCGCTTCACTTTGACACCTTACTCGACCCAATCGGTCCACTAGGGGCCCCTCTCGCCCCCAAAATGTCCCGGAGATTGCCGAAGATTGCCGGAAGATTCTGTACGCGGAGGCTTTTTCCTGCGATCGCATCACCGCGGAGGAATACATGCCCCAAAGGTCACGTGACCGGAAGTGACGTCACCATGGCAACCACTTGACCTGCGCAGTGACCTGCAAAAATTGGAACTCTTCTGTGTTCGGAGGTAGTTTTTCTCCCCACTATGCAAATTTTTTAGGTCAAAGGTCAAGTTGCGTTAATATCAGTTTTATATACTACTTGCCGGACATACTGATAATTATTCCAGAAAATTGGCTGCGCATTTATAAATGGACTGAAAAGAGTCAAATGACAAAAAAAATCCGTTATTATCTAAAATATCATTTACAAACCGCACGCCTTTTCCATCCAAGTGACCTAAATGTAGAGCTTTATTATAAATTTTAATTTTTTCATTGTACCATTTCATTCGAGAAAGTTTGACAGTCCTCTAGTTTTATTTGAAATTCTGTCCAGGCCAGAAGCGTGTCCCTCCAAAATACGTTTTCCATCGTTGGTATAATATTAGTTCTTAAGAATGCTGAACCAACTCCTATTGGGTCTATATTCTTTGGCATAAACATTTTCAAAATATTACCTCACTTGGAATTATCAGCTTGTAATATCCTAATCCACGATATATTTTGTGCCTGGATTACATATTAACAATAGGATTATATAAACCGCCATGTTCAAGTGGTTTAACAGAAATTTTTCTGAAAATTTTATCAGGTTTCGAATTCCAAACAAATTCAAAACAGCGTTTCTGGAATTTATAAGTGGTTCGGGTGGGTTTGGAAGAGAGGAAAATAGATGGTTGAGTTTCGGCAACAACAAGATTTTTTTTAAATGACATTTCGTCCTAGTGGAGTCAATCCTATTTTGGACCATATCTTCATGAGTATGACAATATCTTTTAATTTATCTTTGTAATTTTTTCAACCTTTTCGGCCAAATTGTTTGTAAACACAAGACCTAATAGCTTAAAGTCACCTTGTGACCAGTCTAAATTCCATTTAGTACGAAACCACTGAGAAAATGTTGGTACTTGGCATAAAACTGCAATTTAAAACCAGTCACGACAAATTTAGACCCGCGAAGGAAGAATTAAAGAGGTGCGTCGGGGTACACCCCCATGTAATTTTAGATTTATTTCACACGCTTCTCTACTAATTTTCGGCCCATTTCAAGGCACCCCCTCGTAATTATTGAGGGTGGAGAGACGAAGTGGTCCCTGGTCTCCGCTCTTTGAGACATTCCGTTCTTTGTGCAATGCGGGGGGTATAGGGGGAGAGACGAATCTTAATAAATTAATATCCTATCAACGTTCTCCAATAATTGAACATTAATAAGCGTCAATCCTTCCCCCCACCGTGTCATTAATCAAAGATTTTTTTAAAAATATATTCATAATGGCATTCCTTGACTCAACTCATTCGCTTTCTTGTACAGAATTTTTCTTAGTATGCATGGCGTTGATATTCATTTTGACCGCCATGAAAATCTTGTACCGATAAATACCGTGAACACAAAGGTAGGCAAAAACTTGTCTCGTTTTGGTGTAGTCATGCGCAGTCATGTACTTCGCTCTATCGTCATCGCTCTATCGCTCTATCGCCATAGGTCTATCGCTCTATCGCCATCGCTCTATCGCCCTATGGCACGATGGCGAAGTGACGATGGCCCCTCTCGGCCACCATAGTTCTCACCCGGCAACACAATGACTTGTGTATTTTATTTTATCATTTAATACGCCTTTAGCAAAGTGAAGTGGATTTGGTTATTGTGAACAGTAAACTGGTGCGTGTCAGGTGTGGGATTGCAACCCATGTACGCATGTGCAGATTATAATAACCATACCCCCGTTGAAAGAAATATCATGGATCTTGAGACTGGCGCCTTATAGACCACTCGGCCATCCTAACAAAGCTGGCTAGCACGGTCAAAACGATGGGGATAGTCATCATCATGGAAGGCTGGATGATCTGTGAATGGAATCCTGATGCCACATCGAGTGAGATCTACACCTTAATGAGTTGACCAAATTCACGAGTTCTCTCGAAACTACGTCACTCAGCACCACGAATCTCGATTCCAATGAGTGTTACGACTTGTTGGAGCAGTTGGGAGTCCGGTTAGTACTGACCTGTACAGACGTCGAAAGATAACGGCATTGGTTCACTATCTAGCTAAGATTCACAGCGTCTCCCTTCCCTCACCGCTATGCCGACGACAAATACATTTCCCTGGTGGTAACACGAACATCTCCATGGCGCACTTATTATTACCTTTGCGCCCTATTGGACCTTCATTAACTTGAGAAAATGGGCCGCCATGAATAAAAATACAGAAATGGCAAACTAAATGGTCATTCGTCGGTCAAAAATTAATTACAGACGTTAAAATTATCCCTATGGAGCCTCAAAATCACCTGAAATCGAGGGTCAAGAAGATGGGCATTTCCGTCATAATAGACCGCGTGTTTTCAGGGGATGATGATCACAACATCGATTATGGTATTTTTATTCATGGCGGCCCTTTTTCTCAAGTTAATGAAGATCCAATAGGGCGCAAAGGTAATAATAAGTGCGCCATGGAGATGTTCGAGTTACCACCAGGGAAATGTATTTGTCGTCGGCATAGCGGTGAGGGAAGGGAGACGCTATGAATCTTAGCTACTCACTATCCTGCTTTCACCGCTATCGTCCTGTACCTGACCGATACAATTACCGGTTACTCAACACCAGTATCGCGCACTACGACAATACAATGTTTTATCGATCAAACCACGGCCTTCCGAATGAGTTCACTTTCGGCTATTTCGTATGGCATAGACGGGTCAGGTCCGGTTCTTTTACCGGGTGACAGCATGCTCGTGTGTGCCCATCTTCACCACGTCGCGGTTTCTACATGTATTTGTGAGCCAAAGGCAATCTAATTAAAATTAAATCCTATCTGCTGCTCATTTGGATATATCGCTTGTAGCGACATGTACGATTGGGGAGCATCGATAGGATATTAATTTATTAAGATTGGAGCCAAAGGCGAACCCTTGACCAACTTGCATAGCAAACCGCGTTCCGCCCACACACTCCAGTTACGTGACCTAGAAAAACTGCGCTGTGGTAAAATACGTTTGGGTTTTATTTTCGCTGCTAAACCATTCGCTGATACCGAATGTAAAATATTTAATCCAAGCACGCATAACAATAAAATATTAATGGATAGACCAAGACCAGTGAAATTTGATAGAAATCCGTGCGTTTCAACCCAATTCAAGTCCTTCAGTGGGAAGGTGAGGTCGGATACACTGACGGCCTTTAAAGCTTCGGTGTTTTCTACATTTGCCTGGCTTGTTGAATGTTTGACGGTAGATGAATGGAGATGAATGAGTTTATTTTCTCTTCAAATACATTTTGTTTTAAACTATATTTCCTTATATTTATTAATGTTCATGGTTGTTGAAAAGGTGCATGTTCTTCTGCACTGCATGGGTATCGCACAAGCTATCTACTATGGTGTTCTCGATCTGTTGTCACGGTCGCCATGGTCGCGGTGCTTAAGTGATCTGATTGGTCAATATGTACAGGATGCCGCTGTGTGTCGTTGATCGCGATACATTGCCCAAGCGGACCAGGGGTTATATCTGTCATACAGATAGAGATACCCCTGGTTTTAGCGAGGATGGTGTGCGCCCAGCCCTTCATCATCACGACTCGTACGGTACGTCGATGAAAACGGCGGCAACGAGTTGGTGTAAGACTCACGAAATATAATTGACAAAGGATCTGCTGCAAGTTGTATTGTCAGTCTTTTGTCCAGGATATTACCTTTTCAATGGGAGGTCTTACACCAAAGCCTTGCCAAAACGGCCCTGGACGAACTGGATCCCTTACAATAGACCCACCAACAACGCCTCAACACCAAATGGCAGGTGAAGATGCAGACCAACGTGACGAAACAGAGCACCCGAAAGGCGCTCCCATCAGAATTTTTATCTGAAAAACTTTGACCTGATTGAAATACCAAAGAGCCATGCCGGAAAAAATGAATTTTCCTTCCTATAAATATGAGAGAGGGCCACATCCTGCATCATTTGATCCCCCGATATGATAGTCGATCTGTAGGCTACGTACATATTCGAATCACGGTGTCTCAGTTTCTGTATGTCTGTGGATTTGGGTTGAGTTTCGTTTGGATTTTTATACTGTGGTTTCGTGAACTTGTCGTCCAACTATTTGTGAAATTCTGTGCTTGAATTCTGTTACTAGGCAGTGAACGTTCAGAGTTTCTTCAGTACTGCTGATATTTTTAGTTTAGGCGTAGCCATTACGGGTGTCTTCTTCGTGCTCATTATTATTCATCGTGGCTGTGATATCTATTTTCATCTTAACCGTTTGATTTGCGTGTACTGACTTTCCTTCTCGTTCGGCGGGTTATATACGACCGACTGTTGTTAATTTGTCGGGTTGGAAGAGGTGGATGCGTTCGGATAGACGTCGAATTTCCGTGAATGATTCATGACAACGATTTCAACGGGGGAGGGGGGAGAGTGAGAAGATGCAGACTGTTGAAGCCAGAGAAATAAGAAAGGTGAGAAAGCGTAGACTTTTGTACGCACTGGTGAGAAGACTGTTCAATCACGCGCGAAGCTATCAAAGTCGTGCAGGAAAGTGAGGGGATGAATTACATCGAACTGTCGAACATGTGACGTTGGCGTCTGGCTTGGACCCTCCAGACTCTCCAGAGAGGATAGACACTGTGTGTCCTTGGGGAGAGGAAATGGATGTTAGAGACCCGGTACATTTAGTGGATTGGTCAAGTAGTGCTACTCAAAAGACATATGCACCTAGAGTTTTAGCATCCTGTGCGGACTCCTCGCCACATAAGTACAAAGAATAAGATGATCCCTCCCCTGGAGAGTACGAACATCAAGATTGTTCGGATGTTAACACTATACCGCTGTGAATTCACAGAGAAATTTAGGGGGAAAAAACAAAAACAAAAAACAACAGGCTATTGTCTTGTATAACGATGATGGTGTTCTGGTAGACGGAAACTTTGTCAGAGGTGTTTATAAAGTACCCGAATCTTGTAAACATGAAAGAGTTATTTCGAACTTTGAGGCCGAGTTCGCGGATACGCTCGCTGAGGACATGGTGGTTGCATTCAGAGAGCACCACAAGATAGTCTCCTAGCAGATTGTTTGACGATGTTTGATGTGCTTATGTTGACATGCTGGTTGCATTCAGAGCACATGTGCTCCGATTCGTCTGTCCCAAGATGGAACAAATTAAAACAGGTGTTGTCTGGTGAACTCGACCGCTACTTCATACACTTGTGTCTTTGTATACACTTTGTGTGTTCGACGCGTCTCATTCTTTGCTCAGTTGGTTCGGTTAAATGGTGGTAAATTTTACCCTCCACCTTGTTCGATACTCTGCTGGAAGATGTGGTGGTGGAAGTGGATCAGGTTCTTACAGATGACGAACGGTCAACAGACGAGTTGGGGTTGACTCGTGCCGTGCAAGAAGCACTGGCAGAGCCCAATGAAAAGACCAAGAAAGAAAGCTCAACCCCGGCGCAAGACATAACCGTTATAAATAAAGGATAGAACCCGAGTCCTTCATCAGTTTTGAAAATGAAGCGCTGGGAGAAGGTTTCGGACAAATTTCCCAGAGTCGGCGGCGTATAGTGGAGTGACCACGCTCTGGAATCGACCAGTGAATCTCCAAATGATTCGTCGATTGCAAACCTGCACCTGCACCTCGAGGTGCATGGCATCATTTCCCACGGAATCGGGTGACCTAATGTCGAGCGGATTTAGTGGACACGAGGGCCTTCGCTGAACACAACGATGGTACTCGATACATCTTACACAGCATGGCGGTGACCATGCAGACCAAAACAGGGAAGTAAATTCTCATCGTTGCAAATAGATGTATTTGTAAACCGACGAACGGAATTCCTCAACAAAGTTTCTGAAACCCACAGCTGGTCGAGAGATACAATCGGTCTATCACCAGATTATTTAGAGACCCCCCATCAAAGCACAGATCCAACACAGTTGAGTTCGATTTACCCCCAGCCATGGACAAAGGGCGACTGCCACTGAAACTCCAAAACAGAAAAGAACAGTTGGCTGCTCTGATCCCTCTGATCCCGGTCTCAAACATACAGGTGATGGAAAAGTTGTCGGCACATTGGGCGGCGTGCCCACACGGTTCCTAGCACCGGTTTAAGCGATATTATATATAAATATTCAAGAGCAATGATGTAATAGCCCTATCAGGTCATCGGATGAAAAATGATGAACCATGTGACCGTTAGATAGAAGAAAGGCCCAAACAGGGGAAATATTATAACCCTCCTGGGGGTGTAATATGGGGTTGGGTTTTACGATATCACGACCCTCATCCTCCTGTTCATCCAAACCAGAATGCAGCGCCCGACCGTCAATGCGAGCCTACCCTTACTGTCCAGAAGTGTCCTTGAAGTAACTTTGAAGTAACTTTAAAGTGTAGCCATATTTTAACCTTGAAGTGCTACGCTCAGAGTCAGAAGTGTGCTTGCAGTGTGGGTATTGTTTTGTGGCAATGCCATATAAGGGCATTGAAGTCACTTGGAAGTACTTTTGAAGCGTGCCTCAAATATGTTAATAAGGTACTGTAAAGGCACTTCATCCACTCTTCCACAGAATGGTAACCTTAACTTCAAAGGCACTTCTGAAGTGCTCTTGAAGTACCTAATTAGAATATATGAGGCAATATATGAGGCAATTCAATGTCCTTACATGGCAAGGTACTTCATCCACACTTCTACAGAAGGATACCTTTCATATGCACTTCTGAAGTGCTCTTAAAGTACCTTATTAGTATCATAGCAAATTCGTATAATGAAAGGTATGTATATATAGCCACGAGATATTTACTTTCCCAGAAAAGAAGACACAAATACATATTTGAGCACAGAACGTTTTATTTAGAGAAAGCAAAACAGAACGTCATAAAATATTTACAATAAACCTGGTGGTTCTTAACAAGAAACGTGTAGTTTATATAACCGCTAGCACAAAGCTCTGAGACAACATACAACATAGTATTATTTATGTATTTACATGCAGCCTTGGTATGAGAATTCATTGCAGTATTGGTATTATTATTATTATTCAAGGGTGACAGTCTTCTTATCCAACTTGAACTTGAAGCAGCAGATCTTTCGAAGGATAGTTTGCTTTAGTTGCCCGGAGGTCCATTTGGATGTAATCCAACCTTTGCTGAAACCCACCAGTCCGAATTGTGGACTTATTGACATGTTGCGAGAAATACATGCATATAATTAAAACATGATCAGTTGTATATATGGTTCCGTATGACATGCAATCCAGTTCTTTTTTTTTAATACACTCAGGATGATTGAATAGGTTGACTACCATAAAGGGTAAAGAATGAAACACATCCGTACGATTTACAAAAGACTGGTAAAGATGTCTATTATCCTTTCTTTAGTACTCCATAATATACAACAAGGGAGATAAACAGTTTGTGTGACGTTCTAACCAATATACACTATGAAGATATCAACCACACATCAACCATACCCAGGTGTGCAAATTAAAGTTCCTGTCAGTCGAGTGGCTGCTTGAAGTGAGCCGAGTTCCTTGTAGCAGCTGTATTCAGGAATATTAAAGTATATACAATGTAAGAAGCCATTAGAATTGAAGTGAAACAATCATGTGAATTTTTATAATGTTTCTTGGTTAATTTCTGGTTCAACTAAATCTCCATACAGGTTTTCAAATGACAAATAAATGCTTATTAACTATAAATTGTATTAAATTGTTTTTGAAATGAAATGTTCTCATTTCTCAAGATGTGAATAGGAGTGTACAATTGAAGTATGTCAAGATCCTTAGCTTTGACATATGAAATATGCAATCAATAAACAAGGAAAATATAGCCTGTTATAATGATTGAAAGTCTAATCATAGCATGATTATACTTTTTTTGATTACAGCTAAAATAGGTTATGCTAACATTTTATTATCAATATATTTTAAAACATATTTCTTTACCATTTTGTCAACAATTTAGTTGGAAATATTCTCTAATCTTGTGAGAGGAACAAAAATCAATAAATTTTATAAATCAATAAACAGTTCAAAACAACAAGATAATTTATTTAGAACTATCCAGTTAAATCCAGTTAAATCCCCCTGTTTTGACATGAACAGGAAGTATATACAAGCAGTTTTGTGATAAAAATATCTCACCCTCAAGGAATTTCCTCCAGGGGTGCATGCCAATCTTCATATGAGGTCCCCAAGCCTGGGGTTTCCAAGCTGACAATTCACACACTCATAACAATACACTGCCTTGATGAACCTGGGCAGATCTGAAAGTGATAGTGAGACAGAGATATGGATATTTCTTTGTGAAAGCCATGCTATATGACCCATTAAATTTGACTGCAATTATAAGGTGAAGTACATTTCAGTTCAGTTCTTTGCTTATTAAGTTTTGAAAAAAAAGAAGAATTATAGTTATATTTATAATTTACTTACCATATCACTAGCTGCACTCATCACCATCTGCAATACAGTTCTTCAAACCTCCATACTTCTAGCTTAAACATGAACAAATCCACCTGACTTTTGCACTTAGGTCAGCCATTGTTGTTGTTGTTGATGGTGGCGCCCCCGGTGGTGAATTAAATTTTCACGGGCAGATAACTCCACCCATTTTGAGGAGACATTTAAAAGGAAAGACTATCAGAAACAGAAATTATATATATATTATATTTAAACAATTGATAATAATGAGGAGGATAATATAAAGCATTCTTTAATGGTCATTTTTTGTTGCTGACATTATGTTAGAAGATTTTTTTAAAAATATTTTCCCATTTTGTCCAATTCTACTATAAAATTATGGATTTGGACTGATTATAAAATCTGAATTCAACAAGATTTAATCATCTAATATGATACTATCTTGATAACACTAATATGTGAGAGACTGATATTATTAATATATTTATTTTATTCAAATGGGAACCCATGACCGTACAGATCACTATCAAAGATCCAAAAAAGTGTTCACAGTTCTGAGTAATATGTCAGTAACCGCATGTGAGTATTTTACACAGTTGCAGCTATTTTGAACTGTGAAGTACAAATCTGATGTTTAGTGGTTTCATGGAAATGAGATTTGATGTCACTGAGTGAAATCAAATCAGCCAACTTTAAGCTGGGATATTCCCAGAGGTAATTAAGATCATTGAAACTTGTATGCATGTAGTTCTATAACTACAATAATGTTATGTAATGTTATGTAATGTTATAATGTTACGTTTCTGTAAAAGTTTGTGGGAAAATTCCAATAATCTAGAAATCCTATTGGATTGAATCTTATTGGATTTTTCAGAATCTTATAGGATTTTTTAGAATCTCATAGGATTTTTTTCAGAATCTTATAGGATTTTTCAGAATCTTATAGGATTTTTCAGAATCTGATAGGATCCTATAAGATATTTTTTTGCAAGGGGAAGTCCCCCAAGTTAAACTATAAAACTGACAAAGTCCAAGAATTGTCTTTGAGGAGTACCTTTAGATTATGCTGAACAATAACTAAGTCTCAAAAGTGTCCCTGAAGTCCCCCAAGTTTTGCTGAAGAACTGACAAAGCCATGAAGTGTCTTTGAGGAGTACCGTGGATTATGCTGAACAATAACCAAGTCTCAGAAGTGTCTCTGAAGTCCCTCATTTTTTGCTATGAAATTGACAAAGTCCATGAAGTGTCTTTGAGGAGTCCCTTGGCTACTGCCTTTTTCTAATGAAGTACCTATGAAGTGTGCCAGTATTTTTCACTGTTGTTAAAGTGCCTTTTCAGTGTACTCTTCAGAGGCACTTCTAGGCACACTTCACATGAAGTGTGACACTTCTGGACAGTAAGGGTAGAGACGAGTCTGGAGACTGCATTCATGCTAGCGACATTTAATCCTCCACCGAGCCCAGTGACCATCACCAGACGTTCACCAAGAGTAAGGATACTGACATGTTCAACATCGAGCTCCACGCCAAGCATTACATTGACCATTACGCCTGCACGTCACGTCCATCCACGTTGAACGCATTAATACACTAACACCGACAAGGTTCGATGCACGCACCAGCGCCTCGACGATACCGTCTAACACACAAACAATTTGGCAAAGCCAGCTAGCATCCCAGCGGAGCCAACACCAACCATGGACCCCCGTACCACATCCCTTCACCTGTCTCATTGCGGGTTCGACGACCTCAGACAAGACAGACTTCATCAAGGAGCTCGTTCAACATGCTGACAGCATGATTACCCCACACCTCAACCGCATGATGTGGTTACGGAGAATGGTAGTTCATGAAAGGGCTGCATGGTCACCTTGGCCGACTTGAAACCGGACATCTTTCTTAATCGTCGTCGATGATCTCATGGCGGAACCCGATGCTTGGGTCATCCAGATTTTTACCAAAGGCATTCATCATCGACAGCTCAGCGTCATCTACATTATGCAGTATTTCTTCAGTAAAATCAAAGAGCATCGGAAAATCAGTTTGAATACCCAGTACCTGGTAAACCCCTGAAGCAAGTCACTCCCGACTGCAGAAAATAAAGATCTTTCCCGGGTAGACCCAACACGTGTACGTCCAAAAATGCTAAAGGCGTCTGTATATGAAGAGCCTTATGTGAAAAACACAACAGCGGCTTCTCCAGCCAAAGTGTGTGATGAAGGGGGTAAATAAATATATAGAACACACCATCCTTGTTGACGTTTTTACTGTGCAGAAAAGATCCCAAGGAGGGGGGGGGGGGTGCAAGTTCAACATTTTTTCAATAATGTCGGCAAGACATAACGATGTTTCAGAAATATATAGAGGATATCAACTGTTTCTTGATGAATACCATAAATATTTCATTGAGAGGGTTTAGAAAATTGGTGTTTTTGCGAGTGGCGAAGGTATCCGTCCAGTGTTGATTTTCCTTTGTTTCATACTTATGCGGCACTAGTTTATTCTGGATGTTTGAAAACATTAAAAATATAATTAAGCTTTTCTCGGACTTTTCGACTGAAGGTACACTGAAACATTATCTCCACTCTGACGTAGCACTAAATCGCACGCGCGTGCTAAGACTACAAGAGAATTTCTTTGTCGGGTATCATGCACTTTGGTATCGATGTCATCCAGCAGATCTCATGAATTTTTTTAGCTTCGTCCCCTAAATAAAGATTTTCTCCTTGACAGAAAAGCACGGTCGATCGGGTGTCGAGTCGGGCTTGTTCCGTTTGTCTAAAACCAGAACTGATGCGTTGGTTCTCGTTGGTCTCCCTGGTTGAACACGGGAGTTTGCTCTCGCAGAATTTTCTCATCCAGACAAATCTGGATTAGCCGCCCTTAATTTCGTTCTTGCCTACCCATATAACACAATTTTAATTTAACAAAACCGATTGAATACAACAAGTTATATGGCGATAGCTAGATTCCCACATTTACCGGTCGTGGTTGTTGGACGATGTTGCAGACGGAGTTCATTATCCTTGAGATTTTGTCTGATTCTGAATGAATACTCACTGAGAAGAGTCACTGTCGTTGGATTAAGTTATTGTTCATGTATTCTCATCAACTGTGTTGCGACATATTCGTGATATGACCCCAAAATAAAATCTTGGTGTTCAGATGAAACTATCTTCTGTTGTCAAAGTCAACTTCCTACACCTCTGCAAGAATAGGTCAGTTTATCGATGCGCAAGTTGTTGCTTAAATGCAAAGCTGAAGTTGTGGGTGCCAAACGCGGCAATTTCGGCGCTAATTAATGTTTTTGTGTGGAAAGCACAAGTTGCTGTTTTCCACTGAACAGCAACTATAAACGGAAGATGCCTATAAACTCTATGTAGATACCTACATGTACTAGATAAATCAGTTTCCTTAAATAACACTTGTGCCTGTTACAGAAGCCTTTGCTCAAAAGAAACTTTCCACGTCTTCAGACGTTGGATGTGGCCTGCCTTGTCGACACGACGGAGAAATCCGAAGTAAGACGCAGGGAGAACTTCCAAGATGAAGACAAATACCTGGTAAATCATGCACTGTTCGCCAAGAAGAGACTGCATCGAGAGCAACAATTCGCAACAGAAACCAAAGGCCGGGGAAAGTGCATTAAGATTTCACATCCGGTGGTGTGCTTTCCGGGCGGGAATCCGGTCCTAAAATTTGACTGGTGGCTGGAGTATTATGCTCCCATCAGTGAGATGGTTAACTTAAAGCAAGATATGCAGAACCGGGAATCTTTCGTCTCCAAGAATTTGGCTGAAGCTAACAATGGTAACAGAGTTCTGTGTGCCTGTTCAAAAAGCTTATCTTCGAATCTGAGTGGTAGAGGCCCCTACCACCCTATCACTGTTCCTCGAAGAGGCTGTTTTCAGAGTCACAGTTCACCACAGAGAGCAACAGAAGAGCTGAGGAAAGTGTCAGGAAAATGACAAAGCCAACAAAGTACGTCCGTGACGTAAATTCAGAGAGATCCTTATAAACTGGAACAACGACAGATCGATGGCGGCTTTGCAGCGTTGTATTCCATACGAAGATGAGTAGGCCTATGAGATGAACAGTTCTGAATCAGATGACAATCTTGGTCAACCAAGATGGTAAACCAGGGGAACACCATGCAGACGTAACGCTATGAAAACTTCGTGCGAAATGTTCGCTGATATTCTACGACATCCCATAATAAATCAATCACGACAATTTCTACCTTTTCTCTCTGATAATTATTGACGTTTAGTTTCCGAATATTAACATCTTCTCATGGCATAATCTTCTACCCCCTCAACAAAGCCAGACTTTTCGGCGGGAGTAAACTCTCTGATTTTTACGGTTTTCCACGCACACTGTCTTGAAACGATGCCATATTTGGATACCGTTTCCCGGTAATGTTTGCTATTCTCGTCCACGTGCTGCCGTGCGTAATTACTGTGGGCGTGATTTAAAAATTGCTTAACCAAGTTAGCCACCTGATTGGCTAACAAATGTAGTTTCAAATTCGCATGGGATTTATTTAGGGCTGGAATCAGATATAATATACCGAGATATTATATCTGAGTTCACTCAGATTGAATCAGATGATTGCTTCAACGATATCACTATATACACACAGATTCCAAAAGCTAAATGAATAATAATAGATTGGACATTGGCCCTTTGAATATGAAACATTTTCGCAATAAATCACTTCTCCCTTTTCAGAAGGTATTATTTTCTTAAAACACATGGAATAAATATTTTGTTGACTGCATAATTTCGTAGTTTACCGATCCCGAAAATATGTCATATTGTGTTTTTTAAATATTTTTTTCAGTGTTAGTTCGTGTTGCACTTTGCTCTGGCCACGGTCGCCGTGTGCGTGTGTCAGTGCAGGCGTACGTGCGGAGTGATCTCATTGTCGCCATTCCGAATATTTCTTATTCATTTTATGCCTATTTTATCTTATTTCCTGTCATAATCTGGTCCTCATAAGGGATAATAATATACAAATCCTTCCCAAATAGGCCTATTCAGCTTCGTTTTTGTTTGATACATAAACCCATCCTCGCTAAAACCAGAGGTATCTCTATCTGTATGACAGATATAACCCCTGGTCCGCTTGGGCAGTGTATCGGGATCAACGACACACAGCGGTATCCTGCGCATATTGACCAATCAGATCACTTAAGAACCGCGACCATGGCGACCCTGACAACAGATCCGAAAACACCATAGCTTGTGCGATATCCAGTGACAGATGAACTTGCACCTTTTCAACAACCATGAACATTAATAAATATAAAGGAAACATAGTTTAAAACAAAATCTATTTGAAGAGAAAATAAACCCATTCATCTACCATCAAACCATCCAACAAGCCAGGCAAAGGCAGAAAACACCGAAGCTTTAAAGGCGGCCCGCGATGTCAGTGTATCCGACTTCACCTTCCCACTGAAGTGAAGGACTTGAACTGGGTTGAAACGCACGGATTTCTATAAAATTTCACTGGTCTATCCATTAATATTTTATTGTTATGCGTGCTTGGATTAAATATTTTACATTCGGTATCAGCGAATAGTTTAGCAGCGAAAGTAAAACCCAAAGGTATTATATACACATGTACCATCAGCGCAGTTTTTCTAGGTCACGTAACTGGAGTGTGGGCGGAACGCGGTTTGCTATGCAAGTTGGTCAAGGGTTCGCCTTTGTAGTCCTGATTGAAATTGTAGTTTAAGGGCCGCTTCCCATTCGGATTTCGCGGCCCATCAACTCAATGTTTTATTTGGATTTCGCGGTACATTTCTTTGTTTTCTTTTAATATCTTTTCCAGCGCTAAATATATAAATAAATAAATGAATAAATAAATAAATAATGATAGATAACAATGATAGATTAGCAGGAGATATAAATAGAAGTAAATAAGAGTCGCTATGTACAAGTTCGTAAGTCTCTTTCGGTTTTTTTTGGTTAAGCTATACTAGTAAATATGAGTTCACTGTAGGTCTAATCGCGTGGATGATTCCTTTGTCTTGGTACCCCTTTGTACGCACAAAGCCGTCCAGAAAAAACTGGGAGAACCATGGGCGTCTTCAGGATTTTTCTAATCGACTTCCCTAACGACGCCCTTGGGAACAGGGTGGATTCTTCCAGAAATCTGTGCCTGTAACAATTGCTTGGAGTGTGTATTGGGGCACAGGACGGCAGGTCTACGTCCTATATTGTGTGAAAGTCAAAGGATGATATTCTGTGTTGTGGCGTCATTTCGGTGTCATATATAGCGTGTCTGTGTGGTTTAGGATTTGGTATTCTGGTTGCTCAGTTCGGTGGGGTAGCGTGTCTGGCGTGGTACAGGGTCAAGTATTCTGGACGTTCTTGTGGACCGACGATGATGATCTTCATCATGTTCATCTCCATTTGGTGCTGTTTCATAATATTTGTCGTCATAGGTGTTCTGTTTCATGGCTGGTCTTACTCGTGTGTTGTCTTCAGTGTGCTGTGCC
The DNA here is from genome assembly GCA_036873755.1 of Hanleya hanleyi. Lineage (NCBI taxonomy): Eukaryota > Metazoa > Mollusca > Polyplacophora > Lepidopleurida > Hanleyidae > Hanleya > Hanleya hanleyi. The sequence continues at coordinate 2,143 of JAVTVY010031616.1, read as the reverse complement.
TGTATTACAAAGAATAGAAGAGTTTGTAGTTTCTTGTTTTCTGGTGTTATTTTTTTGCCATCGACTGGCACTATCGTGATCTAAGTCACACATGATCAATAGCAATAAATAATTAGGTACTAAATATTATAAATAAAAATATTATTATAGTTAAAGCCGATTGTGAATGTTTGATATAACCTCCAGTCTTCTGCCCCTGCATGAAAACCGGACGGTTAACATTCGTTAACGAGGGTTGGAAATAAGGGAACACAATTTGGTCAGAGCTCGTTATTAGGAGCTTTTGTAGTCCGGTAGCCACTCGCGAGAAGATGTCATTCCGTAGCACCCCCCGCGTAGATTTTGTTTGACTTCTTTTTCATGAAGATCAACATCTCCCGGTCAGTTAAATACCTGATGCAGATATCTACGGTGGTGCCTAAGGTTGCTACATGCAATTGTTTGATGCTGACTGGTTTTGAAAAATTTAAAACCGGAATGGGGGTAGGGGTAATTCAGCCATTATATTTTTATTACCCCTGCGCTTCGAGATCTGAAACTTACACAAATTTACCACCGAATAATGACCTTTCAGATAAGACAGTCCAAATTCCTCTAGCTAATATAGCCACGTCATAGTGACGTCATAAGCTCGAGAAGCCTTTGTCTCATGAATTTCGGGAAATATTTTCTCCGATTTTCTCTGTCTCTTTCGCAGTAATCCATTCTTGATGATATTTGACATATAATCCTGAAAGATATATGTCTACCGTTTAATTCTAGACCAGATACGTCTTTCTACTAAGTCTCATTTGACCTCAGCATGGATTCATATAGATGTTATCCGGTCATGACACCATTAAATCCAAATGGGGGTAGGGGAGATTACCCTGCCGTATTTTCTTTAGTTCGCGGTTTATCATACTGAAATGCTCCACGCATTGCTTCTGGATATCGACCTGAAAGATACAGTAATCAGACTTCCGGTAACTGCTTCAGTTTCGTCGCTATGACGTCATGAATCTAGAAATTGTATTTTTCCTTTATTTGTGTCTGATTATCGCGCCTTGTTCTGTTTTTTTTTTCTTTCTTTATTTCTATAAAATGTTCCGCTTATATCTGGATAGTGTTTCAAAGGGTTTCATTTGAACCAAGTGTTGTACAGAAGTAAATTAATAAAATTTTGTGGGTGGCAAACTAATAATCTGGCCTGAAATAGGACAGAAAAACAAAATCTGATTGAGTGTGTCCCACAAAAATCGGGGTTAGTTGGAATTCCTCATGTATCTTGTCCACTCAAGGTTATATTGTGAAAACTTGGATTATAATCAATTTTGCATCGGTATACGTAACTTTAAGACAATCACAGTAAGGGATTGGGAGGAAACATTAATTGTAATGAATAAGAAACGACTTTATTACTGGAGATGGTCTGTTTGCTCAATCTTGTTTGCAATGAAATATGGGTAGAATCGAAATGGCGACCGTGTTGGGATGGTCTCCTATCTCGGTAAACTAAGATGGTATAGGGGCCGTGAGGATACTTCATAGTCTGCACATGAACAGCTGCAATAAAAGCGCGGCCGAGATACTTAGGCTACGTTCGAGAATCCACCTCATTCTTGGGTCTGAATGTGAGGTGCCGAGGGAAGCCGAGTCATATGGTGGCCTTTTAGTTGCCAGACGTCGTCAATTTTCACCATCTTTCTGTATATCGCTCCAATGTATTACCTGTATATGGTAAGTATCTGCTGCTAGACTGTTAGTCTCCGAGGCCCGCCCCCTGTATATGTCATTCGACAAATATGTGTAGGTTTATTATTTTGGTGGGAAATTTAAGCCGTACGACGTCGGGCATTACAGGTTAGTTTTTCAGGGTATTCTTGCATTCACCATGTTTACCCCATGCTGAGACATTTACGCCATCAGGCGTCCTCGATGCTATGATCCATTAACAACAAACGAGTTATTTGTTTGAGCTGATCTGTCATCACAGCGCCCGAGCTAGTGTATCTAAATCCGCTTAAGCCGGTGCTAGGGGAGTAGTATACAATACGTAAATTGATGAGATAGCGCCTCACTGCGCATGCGCAGAACCTTGTGTGACGTCATAAGTGTGCGCAAATTGGGGTGGTATTGGGGCGGTGTGCGCATGCGTGATGTG